>APFE030376018.1:69492-89553 GCA_000404065.3 Pinus taeda | reverse complement strand
TCGGGGCAGCGCCCTGAGAAAAATTTTTTTGGACCCTATATTAGGTTGGGCGAACCTACCTATGGTTTTCGGTCCATGGTATTCGATGCTTCGGCATGTATAAATATGTATTGTAACATTGAAATGATATAATGAAAAATCAAGCTGGTAGTCTCGGTTTTGAGATCCAGTGGGAAATCTCTGTGTATATGTGTTTTATGTGTTATGCTCTCGCATTTTTATTTTTCCTGTGATTTAGAATTCGTATGCAAGTAATTTCTGTACGGGGTTAAAACTTAATTCCACCTAAGAATAAAAATAAAAATACTAAGAAAGATACCTCCACCTTGGTTGAATTTAATCAATTGCAAGGTAATCTGGTGAGCAGTAGGAAGATGCACCCAAGCCTTCTTTCGCCACTTTCCTAGAGTGGAATAAAAATATCCTCATAGCTAACAAGGAGCCTAGATGACTTCTTAGCTCCAATAAACCTTTCAGTCTCTTGGCCCTCCATGCCTATGACTCCAAGAACAATGATACACCTATGATTTAAGAATGTCGTCACAAGAAAATATTGCTTCCAAGGATTATCCAGTCTCTTAACAAGCTCCAACCTCTCAACTTCCTTTTGCCCTCCTCCACACAACTTCCTTCTCTTTATTTATCAAGTTTCCATACACATTGCCCAAGTCTCCTCAACCATTGTTATCACTGGCCATCAACCTCCCCTTCTAAATTTTTGGGAAGTCAGTCTAGACTCATCTAACTTCAGATCTATCATGTGCCGAGAGGGATCAAATCCCTCGAGATGTAAACCTTTCATCAAGTTATTAATCCGGAGTTATTAAATCTAATACTATTAGATTTAATAAGAATAATAATATTAATATTAGATTTAATAATGTTTTTTACATGGCATGATAACACAATTTATAATAAAACTACATCAAATTAATATTTTCAAATATTAAAACTTTGACTTGAAATTATTTGTCTTTAAATATTTTAATATATACATAGGATATGGTTTTTCCTTTTAAAGATTCATTTTACAAATATTTAATTAAAAGAAATATTAAAAAAAATTGGAGCAAGATTTTCTATTCTTTGTGTTGAATTGAATTGTAGTTTTCTTCTTTATATGGTTATTTTCATTTTTTTTGAACCTACATTAAAAAAAAATAATCATTATTATTTTATTGGAGACATGACATACTTACACATCTCCCTCACATTGGGTTGTAAAATGCGCCTCTCCCTAGATCCATCTAACTCTGGATCTATCATGCACCAAGAGGATCAAATCCCTCGAGATGTAAAACTTTCCTCGAATTATTAATCCAAAATTATTAAATATAGTAATATTAGATTTAATGATGTTTTTTTACATGGAATGATAACACAATTTATAATAAAACTACATCAAACTAATATTTTCAAATATTACAACTTTGACATGGAACTATTTGTCTTTGAATATTTTAATATATCTATAGGATACAGTTTTCCTTTAAAGATTCATTTTACAATATTTAATTAAAAGAAATATAAAAAAAAATGGAGTAAGATTGTCGATTATTTGTGTTGAATTGTATTGTAGTTTTTTAATCTATATGGTTAATTTCATTTTTGTTTTGGGACTACATTAATTTTTTTATTTTATTGGAGACATGACATAGTTACACATCCCCTCATACTAGGTTGTAGAATGCACCTCTCAGCACAATAAAATACTAAGTTAGTTACATAACATTAAAATATAATGCAAGTCTTTCTCGTCATACTATTTTCTAAATGTAACTTGAAAATTTTCCCCAAATTTATGACAACCCACCATATACATTTCATTCATCATAATAACCAATCATAAGATTCAATACCCACCCTTCAAGAAACTTTGTCCTGAATTTATGGTCATTCACAATATATAGGAAGTCACTACATAGCCTCATTGTGTATTCTCAAAAAGTAGACCCTATGATATAGAGTCACACTGACCTTCTCTTGATTGAAAACATGTTGAGGGTATTATTACATTGAGTGGGACTACCCCTATTTCATAGACATATTAATACTTCTAGACTCTAATTTATTACCACTCGTCATTTACTTAATGTGAAGACACAAATTATATATTTATTCTTTCTGAGTACCATATATGACCCCTTTTTTAAAGTATATCCTACTCGTTTGATCATCATTTAAAACCTAAATTCATCGCTAGTTCTCATATTAAGTGGATCTTATACTGAGATATATATATATTTTATTAATTCATGTATACAATCTCAACCAGGATATCTTTATAATTATAAATAGTGATCATTGACTTTGATTATGCTTCTAGCATTAAAATGCATATTCCATCACTCATGAGACTAACACATTCCATGTTTAGCAACATTGAGATTGGTTACCTTAGGTGATTCTAACTAAATCCTAATATCCTCTCACATAATGTCCTTTATCCTTCATATAAAATTATATCTAAACTTATGTTTTCACTTGAAACTAGATTTAATCCTAACCTCTCACTTAGTAACCTCCCACTTACTTACTAAGTGCAAGATGGCCTCTAACTATATGCCACACATCAATTTACATACCAACAAAGTTCATGTCATGTTATGAATTGGTTAAATGCTTCATGCCAAACCATATGACACCATAAAATGTGTTAATTTATATCTTATGATTATTGTCTTACTCACAACAAATAACTTTATTTACAATTCTATGATAGTGTTCAAATCCATAATGAGACTCACATTGTGTTCCACGATGGGGGTGTTTTCACATCTAGCTGTTTATAATCGGGAGACAAAACAGAATTTGTTTGAGCAATCGTTTTTTCTGGATTTATGATTCTCTGGTGTTATATTCATGAATGGACATGCATATAATTTTTTTGGTCACCAAGGTGGTGGTTGTCGATGGTAGAGTTAGGCTTCACACCTAGCATCTCATGATACCTAGTGTCATGCCCCCATCCTAGCGGTAGTCTTTCAACTGCACATAGACATGTGTGGCACTGCTACACACCTTTTTTTCACCAATACTTGAGTACGGAATATGCCTAACTCTTCAACACTTCATACATTCATCATTTCATCATACATATGCACAAAGAAAATACACTTTTCTTCAATGGGAGGGGCAACTCCCCAATATAGGGTATGCATGTATCAGTAATAACAATTCAATATTTTACAAGTGTACAATATACAAGTTTTTAGCTAAGTCTACACACTTAGGCACTTTTCCACCTCACTTGGAAACCTCAAATTTCCCTTTGGAAAAGCTCCAAAAGTCACTTCCTACGACTTAACTTCAACCTACAACTCGGTTGCCCACCATGTCGAGTTTCCCACCAGGTCAGGTCACCCACTGTGTCGAATCATCCACCGGGTCAGGTCGTCCACTTGTCATGTCCATGCGCCCTCCCTGCACCCTACAACCTCCGTCAGGTCAGGTTGCCCACCCTACCATGTCCGCACACTCAACCTGCGTCTACGTCTGCCCGTCGAGTCCTGTGTGCCCAACTCAGTGTCATTGTGCCCAACTGCGCCCACATTCTACCCGTCGAGTTTGTGCACTCACCTGTCTAGGTCTGTGCACCCACCTGTGCCCATGTCTGTCAGTCGGGTCATGTGCGCCCGCCTATCCGTGTCAGAGCGCCCACACCTGCATTTTTTTCCAGATTTTTGGTTGTGGCTACTTTGGTCCTCAGCCCTGCCCTTACCCGTCTGCTGCCTTTGCCCTTTCCTTATCCTCTTCTCTTGCATTCTTGCCCAATCTATGTTCGATTCTTGATTGAGTTGGATTACTTGCTTTCCTCCAAGTCGTCCACCTCTATATATATGGGAGCTCATGTGTTTAAGGGGCTCGTCCCTCCTTCAAGCCAACCTCACTTCCACCATGTTGCTCCACTTATTTACATCGGCCCAACCATACGTTGGCCTAACCATCATGACGGCCCAACCATACATCGGTCTCCTATAAATTCTCCATGGCCACCCATCTACCCAACACTTAGCCGAATTTTACTTTGCGGTCTTTTGACTCTCGTGTTGACTCGTCTATCGTGTTGACTCACCCCGGTCGCCCAATGTGGGTCACCCAGTGTGTTCGCCCAAGTTGACCTCTTGTCACATTTAACCAATGTCTCCCACCATTGCATAAAACTAAGCTCACCTCCATAAAACTCGTCACATAAAGCCAAACCACACAAATCATCACATAAAACTGAGTTTGCCTTCGACTTGTCTCGCCTCACATAACCGTGTCATCTCGTGGACCTGAAATACTCCACCAATCTAAAAATTTTGTCGTCCTCGACAACACTATCCTAGCAACCACCATCGCCAAGACCTATCCATAAGTATGGGCACCCAGATGTCTCCACTTATTACCTGCTTCATGTCACTGATCTTCCAAACTCTACAAGAAAATCATGTGCTAGATCCCCTTGTGTTGGTGACTAGTTGGGTAGCTAATCCAACCGTACATTTCCTCCATAAGAATGCATGACCCCTACATCATCATGACTCATCTCTACATCTTGTTGTCAATCACGTCCATCTCGCCCCAATGTCTGCTCAAAATATAGGAGACACACTGCCATGAGCAGCTAACAATGAACCTCATCACCATGTTAGTCTAAGAAGAGAGGGAGGAAGTGGAGGTCGGAGGCTCTCCCTCTTCCTTAGCTAATAGATCAATCCACCTATTTGGATCTTCCTCCTCAATCTCTGCATGTATACTTCCCGACTTTCGTTATGAACTTTAGGTCTAGCATCTTGATCTCATTCCGCTACCTCTAGTCTGCTCATCAAATCCAAGATACTATCAAACAATGTTCTAATAACCTGTGACTTCTCCATAAGTTTTTCCTTTGCAGAAGACAACCCCTTATAGAGTTCTTCATCCCGCATGACTTTCTCCACATTCATCGATGTCAATTTACATTGAGTTGTCATAGCTCCCACGGTTGATACCCCTATAAGATCATAATCACACCCATCGTAAATGTACAACTTTTCCATGTGTGGCACCATCATAGCTTCAAACTGTTTCATAAATTCCATACCCAATATAGCTTCATAGTCATCTATTCACATAATTGTGAAATCGACTTTCCCAGTCCATTCACCTATGCATACATCCACTTTCTTTGCTATACCAATCACTGAATCAGGTGGAGAATTCACCGCTTTCAACTATGCTTGAGCTGGTATAAACTTCAACCCAATATTCATCGCAGTTTCTTCCCTCATGAAGTTATGAGTCGCACCAATATCCACCATCATGAGTAAAATTCCTTGCCCAATTTTCATTTCCACATACTCTAGCTTATTCCTTTCAAAATCCTGTCATGAGACTTAGCCACCGCAACTCCCATAATTTGCATCACTCCAACGGATGGTTCTTCTTTCTTCTTCTTTAGCCTATGCTACTGCCACCACTTTCGATCTTGAAGGAAAATTATTCACGGTGTGGGTTTCTTCACAATCCGACACTTCAGAGGTTTCTTCGTCTTCGACTTGCCATTTGATCTCAAAGGCTCTTTCTTTGTAGACTTCTCCTTTGGTTTATCAAACTTCTTCTTTCTCTCTTTGGTCCCTTCGTCATAATTTTCTACCAAGCGATCAACTACAGAAAATGCTTCTTCTAGTGTCTTGATCTTCTACCTCTTCACCTGATTGCACGCCCAAGGTTTCAATCCTATAATGAAATTGAACACCTTGTCCTTTTCTTCCATATCAGGTAACTCCAAGGTCACACTTGAGAATTCTCGTTGATATGCCTGTATACTTCTTATTTTCTTCATGTACTTAATTTTCGTTTTTGCATCCCAAGTCTCATATTGTGGGCTAAAATGAGATTGTAAAGCTTTCTTCATGCTGTCCCAAGTAGAGATTTCATCAACATCACCACTAGAAATCCGATCCATCTTCTGTCTCCACCACATATTAGCTTCCTTCGTTGAGAATTGAGCAACTACTTTGAATTTGGCTTTATCATAAGGAAAGCCCAAGCACTCCAAGTATTTCTCCATATACCATAAGAAATTTCCAAGAGCTTTAGCACTCCTCATCCCATCATAAGATTCAGGTTCCTTGACTTTCACATGGGCAACTCCTCTGATAGGTCCTTGCCCAACTGATTTCTTCAAAACAACTATCTCATTTTGAGCATCACCAAGTGCTTTCTGCAACTTCAATATTTCCTCTAAACCCTGGTCTTTTACAACTCCTATGTCCTTGACTTCTTTCTTTATTTGCATATACAGCCATTCTATATACTTGACCAGGTGCTCAAAATTAGGCTCAAAACTAAAAGTGGCAAAATCTTGATAAACTTAGCTTTGTGAGCTCATATGAAGAAGTTAGAGCAACTCAAAATTCGGGTTTGACTTGGACAAATGGCAGGAGAAGATGACGTGGCAAGACTCTTTATCAAATGGGGAAGCGCCAAGTGGTAGGCCGCCATTGGCCCCGCATTTCTCAAATCGCATATCAGAAGTGGGTGGATGTTAAAGAATCAGACACATAGCAAGTCAGAGTGCGATGCAATAATCGTAATCGCACATCACAACCAAGAAAGCATTAAAGAGTCAACCCCAAAGCAAGTCAGGGTTATGATGCGATGATCACAATCACACATCGCAGAATGGAAGTGTTACAGAATCAACCCCGATAGGATCAAGTTGCAATTGTGCTATCAAAAAGAGCAAAGTCTCATTATATGTATTGCACTGGCTCCGTCGATTGCGATATATTTCGGATGCAATACAGTTATACTACAATTAATAGTTTTATTGAGTTTGCTACTTATCACAATCACATAGCATCCATGTCGTGTTTACAAACCATAAGACCCGTCGATTCCTGCCGATTGTGATTTGCGATGGAGTTGTCAGTGTCGATAGTTTATGGTCGTTGCGTGGCAAAATTTTCACCTAGTTAGCCCTTTTTGGAGCGAAATTGTAGGATCATGCTGGAAATGGTGCAATTTGTGGAGCGAATATTGGGAAAACTATGAGAGGTCATAACTTCTTCAGTTTTCCACCAAATTGGATGCAAAAAGAGGCTAGATAGCCATTTTTGGACTCAATGGAGCAGGTTTTAGAAGCATTTGAGCATTGTAAACACATTTGTTTACACTTTTGAGCATAATAGAGAGGCCCAAGCCATTGGAAGCTGGACCAAGGAGACATAGCCTAGGAGGGGTGAAATACTTTATCATGTTCCTATTGTTATGTGTTTTTTGATAATGTTCTGTACATGTTTATGGTGTTGTTCAATCTCTTTTTTTATGCTAAATTTCTCATAAACTTAACATAAAAACTCATCATTTCACTTGCAAAAAATCATGGATCCTTAAGAAAAATAAAACGATTTTGTTTCTAATTTGAGGAGGATCTTAGCAAAGCAATCTAATATTCTAAATCAGATCATTTTGGTATCAGAGCTCTAGGTTTTCTTTGTGAAAGAAGGATATAAATATTTGCAAGTTTATGTCATGCTTACAAGGTTAAAACTCAAAAGAGGATAAGGGAAGTTGGTTGGAAGCCCTGAAGTTGGGTCAAGGGGAAGGAGAGAAAGGTTTCCACAATCTCCAACACCAGTCCAACCTTGAGTTGTAGTTGAGACTCCAGAGATTATGTCTCATGAAGGAGAACCTACAAACATGACAGATGATGAGAAGACCTTCAGAAAGGCTTTTTTTGATATGACAGAGATGGTAAAGGTCCTCTATGAAGAGAGGAATACTAGGTTGCAAGGGGAAAATTACAAACCTCCCAAAGGAGAAGGCTCTTCAGGAGAAGATAATGGAAAAGGAGACAAACCTCCACCCTCTCCACCATATTCTTCATCTTCTTCTTCACAAGCATCTTCACCCTCTTCCACTAACATAACCCTTACTCATACTCGTCATCATACTTCAAAAGGAACTGGTAAATCACCTTTTTTAAAACTGGATGTTAAATTTGAGCTACCCATGTATAATGGTGAAGTGAATGTAGAGAATCTTAATAATTGGATTCATCAGTTGGAGGTCTATTGTAGGATTCAAAACCTCCAAGAGGATGACATAAATATTTAATTATCTTCATTGAGAATGGAGGGTGCGACACTGGTATGGTGGGAATCAAATACCTGAGAGGAGATTAAAAAATAGGGTAATATCTCAATTTCTTGGAATTATTTCATTATTACAATCAAAATACAATTCTACGCTCTAGCTTATATGTAGAAAGCTATCATGAATTGGAATAAATTTAGACAAATTAAAAGTAAAAATGTGCAATATTACACCCAAGAATTTAGAAAAGGGGGTTTACAAAGTTACCTTAGGCATACTATCTCAATGTTTAATCCCAATAATCTAGATGATGTGTGTGTGCAAGCCACTCATCTTGAGGCAAGAGGGAAAAACAACCCATAAGAATGTAGTAAAAATCCATTTAAGAGTAAAGGAAAGGAAAAGGTTTCAAAGGGAAGGAAAAGAAAAATGCATCTATCAAAAAAGGAGAGAAATTTACATGCAAACATTGTTCTAGGGAGGGTCACAATTAAACTCATTGTTGGAAGCTTCATCATGAAATGAGACCAAAAAGAAACAACAACAAGGGAAAACAAAAGACAATTGCAACCACTCAACGGGATTTGGGATCCAATTCAGGAAATGAAACTAAAATCACAACCATGGGGTTAAAAGGAAAAGAATCCATTTCTAGCACTAGTTCTTCAAACTCACAAAATGAAACTCCAAATGAAAAGAGGAGAATATAACTTTTTCACATAAGGGTGATCTTAAAACATAACAAGATTGATATGCTTTTTAATAGTGGCTCTCAAGCCAGCCTTATCTCTGAAAACATTTTCAAAAGTTTAAACTTGGAAACCATTCCACATCACAAACCATATCCACTTGGATGGGTGTGTGACAATGCGCAATTGCAGGTTACTAGAAAGTATAAACTGAAATTCGCCATTACTGCAAATTTCATAAATGAAGTGGAGCTTGATGTTGTGTCATTAGATATATGTAGCATAGTTTTGGGAAGCTTGTACCTTTATGACAGAAAATCTATCTTCCATAAATTCTCCATTACTGCAAATTTCATAGATGAAGTAGAGCTTGATGTTGTGTCATTAGATATCTGTGGCATAGTTTTGGGCAGCCCATACCTTTATGACATAAAAGATATCTTCCATAGACATGAAAACAAATATCATTTATTCAAACATGGAGTATAATATATTGTGAGAGCTCATAGCAAGAAAATAAATCTTTCGCTTGTTAATGCAAGGCAGATGAAAAGAGTAGTGAATTCAAGCAAGAATTTTGTGCTTCTAATGATCAAACTAAACAATGATGTTGATAATGAAGATTTTAAAGGTTGTGATTCAAGTTTGAAATCTAAATTGGTTGACATAGCTAACCAATATGATGACATGTTTCAGGAACCAAAGGGATTACCTCCCAAGAGAGGAATCCAACATGAGATACAGTTGCAGCAAGATTGTCCTCTTCCTAACATTGGCATGTACAGGATGTCAGTGATGGACAACGCGGAAATTAAGAAGAAAATTCAAGAGTTGTTGAATAAATGGATCATCAGACCATTATCCTTGCCATGTGGTTCACCTATTGTCTTGGTGCCAAAGAAGGATGGAACATGGCGCATGTGTGTGGACTTTCGTGCATTGAACAAAATTACGATAAAGAACCATTACCCACTGCCTAGAATAGATGATTTACTTGATCAATTGAAAGATGAAAAGTATTTTACTAAGCTGGAATTAAGTAGTGGATACCATCAAATTAGAATAGTTGATGGAGACATTTGGAAGATAACATTCAAAATAAAACAAGAATTGTTTGAATGGCTGGTTATGCCTTTTGGTTTATGTAATGCTCCTGCTACATTCATGCATGTGATGAATGATGTGTTGAGGCCATTTCTTGATGTGTTTGTCATAGTCTACTTAGGTGACATCTTAATTTTCAGTTAATATCATGATGAACATTTCATGCATGTAAGAAAAGTACTTGATGTCTTGAAAAAATAACAGTTGTATCTTAAGATGTCAAAGTGCAAGTTTGGAAAACTTCTTTAGTTTACTTGGGTCATATTGTTGGAGGAGGTGAGTTGAAAATAGATCCCTCCAAGGTTGATGTCATTGTGAGTTGGCCAAGGCCCAAGACAGTTACTTAGGTAAGAAGATTTTTGGGAGCAACCCAATATTGGAAGAAATTCATTGCTATTTTTTCTCTTATAGTCGCTCCTTTGCATGTGTTGACAAGTGTGAAACAGGTTTTTTAGTGGGGGGTCAAACAGCAAAAGGCTTTTGATGCATTGAAGGAAAATATCAATACAGCTCCAGTACTTTCACTTCCAAACTTGAGACACTCATTTGAGATTCAAACTGATGCTAGCGACAAGGAAAATTTTAATGGTGCAATGATTAACTATCCTACATATGACAAGGAATTGTATGCATTCGTGCAAAGTGTGAAAAAATGGAAACATTACTTGATGGGTAAGGAAACCGTCATTCATATTGATCATCAACCATTGCAATACTTGCAATCTCAATTAAAGTTGCAGCAATCAAGGCACTTCCAATGGATGGGTTTTCTTCAACAATTCCACTTGGTAATCAGGTATAAGAAAGGTATCTACAATAAATTTGTTGATATGTTTTCTAGGCCTATTGTTAGTGTAGCTACTTTACTCAAGCATAATTTTGTTTTACATTAAAGTTATATTGAGCAATATGTATTAGATAATGACTTTAAAAATGTTTATGCAAGGTTGAGTCAAGGTAACCAAGTAGAGGAATTGGATTATCATTTGCATGATAACTTGTTATACCATCTTGGCAAGATTTGTATTCCATAGGGAGAAAGAGTTAACATCATAAGAGAGGCACATACTTCTCTTATTGTTGGTCATTTCGGTGTAAGTAAGATGGTGGCACATCTACAGAGGTATTGTTATTGGCCTCGTATGATTGGAAGTGTCTCGTTTTATTAAAGGATGTTCATTATGTGCAATCAATAAGCCTAACAATAGGAAGTTAGGATTGTACACACTCACTTTTGGTTCCTTCACGGCCGTGGGAGAGTGTTTCTATGGATTTTGTAGGAGGCCTTCCATTGTCAAAAATAGGTCATGATTATTTGTATGTAGTTGTGGATAGGTTCAACAAAATGTGTATTTTGATGCCATGTAAAAAGCAAGTTATAGTTGAACAAACTGATCATTTATTCTTTCAAAATGTTTGGGTGCATTTCGGATTGCCCATATCCATTGTTAGTGATCGAGATTCTCGCTTTGTTGGGAATTTTTGGTCAAGCTTGTGGGGATTCATGGACACCAAATTGGAAAAGAGTACAACTTTTTATCCACAAACAGTTGGTCAAACAGAAGTGGTGAACAGATCAATGATACATCTTCTTCGTGGGTATTGTAGCAAGCATCCTATGTTTTGGGGATGAAAATTTGCACTATATTCAACTTGCTTACAACCAAGCTAAGCACTCTTCAACTTAAACTTAGCCATTTGAGGCATGCTTTGGATACTTGCCTAAATCTCCTTTGGATTTTATTTTTGGAAAAGATGTTGCTATTGAAGGTCATAGCAACATAGACAAAGCAAGAAAGTTCATTGAACAAATCCAATTAGTACACCAAAAGGTTCAAGAACAACTTGAGAAAAGCCAAGGCAAGTACAAAGGAAGGCACGAAAATCAGCGTTAATATCACAAGTTCCAAATTGGTGATGAAGTTTGGCTTTACATTAACAAAGAGAGGCTCCAAGGAGAAGTTAAAAAGCTAAAACCAATTAGATATGGTCCATTCAGAATTTTGGAAAAGATTGGTAACAATACCTTCAGGTTGGATTTGCTTTTATATATGCAAATTTATGATGCTGTTAATGTTGAGAATTTAAGGTTGTATGAGCCTCCTTTCATTGAAGATCAAGGAGAGAATATTCAAATTCCATCTATCGAAGACTTTTCTCCAGAATTCCTTGATGAGCTTCAGCAAGACACTATACTTAACAGAAGAACATGGACATCAAAAAGGGGAAGTATCGATCATCTTTGAGTGGGGCTCAAGGGTACATATCCTTTAAAGGCGAAATGGATAGAGGTTGGAAAGGTGAGGGAACTTTACCTCACCTATTGGACAAATGAAAGTGATATTTTTTGGTACAAAAGGATTCTAGTGGGGAGGTGTGATCAGGTGCTCAAAATTAGGCTCAAAACTCAAAGTGGCAGAATCTCGATAAACTTAGCTTCAGATCGAATTTCTCATCATCCTAATTCCAACGATGTGAACGACACTCGAATTCGAGCTCATATGAAGAAGTTAGAGCAAGTCAAATTTCAAGTTTGACTTGGACAAATGGCAGGAGAAGATGGCATGGCAAGACTCTTTAGAGAATGGGGAAGCGCCAAGTGGCAGGCTACCATTCACCCTACATTTCACAAATCACATATCAGAGGCGGGTCGGCGTTAAAAAATTTTCCCTAGAGAAAGCCAGGGTGCGATGCAATAATCGCAATCGCACATCGCAACCGGGAAGGCATTAAAGAGTTAGTCCCAGAGAAAGTCAAGGTTGCGATGTGATGATCACACATCGTACATCGCAGAATGGAAGTGTTACGGAATTGGCTCTGACAATATCAAGCTGCGGTTGCGATTGTGATATCGCAAAGAGAAAAGTCTCGTTATATGTATTACTTTGGCTCCACCAATTACGATATATTTCGGAGGTGATGTAGTTATACTGCAGTTGATAGTTCCATTAGGTCTGTCACTTATCGCAATCATGTATCGCCCATGCTGCGTTCACAAACCACAAGACTTGTTGGTTCTCGCTGATTGCGATTTATGATGGAGCTATCTGTGTCGATAGTTTATAGCTACCGCGCAACGAAATTTTCACCCAGTTAGCCCTTTTTGGAGCGAAATTGTAGGATCATGCTGGAAATGATGCAATTTTTCGAGTGAATATTGAGAAAACTAGGAAAGGTCATAACTTCTTTAGTTTTTCACCAAATTGGATGCAAAAAGAGGCTATATAGTCATTTTTGAACATTCTGGACTCATTGGAGTAGGTTTCATAAGCATTTGAGCATTGTAAACACATTTTTTTCAAACTTTTGAGCATAATAGGGAGACCCAAGCCATTGGAAGTTGAACCAAGGAGACATAGGCCAGGAGGGGTGAACTCCTTTATCATGTTCCTGTTGTAATGTGTTTTTTGATGATGTTCTGTACATGTTTATGATCTTGTTCAGTCTCTTTTTTATGTTAAATTGCTCATAAAATTAACAAAAACTCATCATTTCATTTTGCAAAAATTCCTCAACCCTTAAGCACAATGAAAACATTTTGTTTCTAATCTAAGGAGGATCTTAGCACAACAATCTAATATTCAAAATCAAAACAATTATCATATCAAATTTTGAGGTCTTCATGCTCTTCTTTCAGCTTCATGAACTTCTCTTGAAATTCAACATTTTCGGCCTCTAGTGCAGCCACTCTCGAAGCACATTCCTCCGTCTTGTCCAATACCCTTATCAATGAAAAATGTATTGGCATACCTGTTAGATTCACCTGTCATAACTTGATGTTGTTCTGCTTGATCAACCATCAGCGTTGCTTGTGATCTAGTAAATACCATGCACTTTTTCGTCGTTCAATTTCGACCCTTTACTTGCCCCTGTTGAACTTCTTCACCAAAGCCTTGCAGAAAGTTTGATACCAACTTGACACTAAGTGTAGTGATATCTGATTATTTTTCCTCTAATGCCAATTGTCATGCCCCTATCCTGGCAATAGCCTTTCAACTACACATAGACAGGTGCAACACCAGTACACACTTTCTTTTCACCAATACTTGTGAGTATGGAATATGCCTAACTCTTCAACACTTAGTTTATTTTCTTTCAATTCTACTTAGTGTTATAATGCAGTGGAAATAAACATTTATACATTCATCATTTCATCATATATATGCACAGCGGAAATACACTTTTCTTCAATGGGAGGGGAAACTCCCCAATATAGAGTCTACCCGTATCAGTAATTACAATTCAATATTTTTACAAGTATACAATATACAAGTTTTCATCTAAGTCTACACACTTAGAAAATTTTCCACCCTGCTTGGAAACCTCAAATTTCCCTTTCGAAAAGCTCCATAAGTCACCTCCTGCAACTTTCCTTCAACCTGCAACTCGATTGCCCACAGTGTCAGGTTTCCCACCGGGTTGGGTCGCCCACCTTATTGGGTCGCCCACCGGGTCGGATCATCCACCAGGTCAGGTCGCCCACTGGGTTGGGTCGCCCACCTTGTTGGATAGCCCACCAGGTCGGGTCGCCCACCTATCATGTCTGTGCACTCGCCCTGCACCCTGCAACCTCTACCGGTTCAGATCGCCCAACATACCGTGTCTGCGCACCCAACCTGCACCTGCGTCCACCCATCAGGTCCTATTCGCCCAACTCCGTGTCAACGTGCCCACTTGTGCCCGTGTTCTTCCTCTCGGGTCTAGGCACCCGCCTGTCCGGGTCTGTGTGCCCCCCTGTGCCCGTGTCCACCCATTGGATTGTGTGCACCTACCTATTTGTGTCAGAGCGCCCACACCTACAATTTTTCTAGATTTTCAACTGCACCAGCTTCGGTCCTCGACCCTGCCCTTACCCGCTTGCTGCCTTCGCCTTTGCCTTATCCTCTTCTCTTTATTTCTTGCCCAATATATGTTGGATGCTTTCTTGAGTTGGATTGCTTTCTTTCCTCCAAGTCGTCCACCTCTATATACATGGGCATTCATGTGTTTGAGGGGCTCAGCTCTCCTCCAAGCCAAACTCACTTCCATCATGTCGCTCCACTTATTCACGCTAACCCAACCATATGTTGGCCTAAACATAATGTCATCCCAAACATACGTTGGCCTAACCATCACGTCATCCCAACCATATGTTGGCCTAACCATCACATCAACCCAACCATACATCAGTCTCCTATAAATTCTCCATGATCGCCCATCTGCCTAACACTTAGCCGAATTTGCCTTTGCGGTTTTTCGACTCTCATGTTGACTCGTCTACTATGTCAACTCACCTCGAGCATGTGCACCCATCTAGTTGCCCAATGTGGGTTTCCTGGTGCATTTTCCCGAGTTGACCACTCGTTGCATTTAACTGATGCCACCCACCGTCGCATAAAATCGAGCTCGCCTCCGCACAACTCGTTGCATAAAACCAAACTGCACGACTTGTCCCATAAAACTGAGTTTGCCTCTGACTCATCACGTCACACATAACCGTGTCAGCTCGTGGACCTGACACCTAGCATCGCATGATACTAGCATGGAAAGATTTCATATCATAATGTGGTTCACAATTGATTAAGTCAAAGCGATTTAAATGAAAACAGGTGGGAGGCATAATCTCTACATGTGATAAGTTGCCTAGTTATACATTTTGTTTTGCATGTGCGGAGATGGGCTGCCCCTCTCATGGAGGATTGGAAGCATCTTATGTCACCTTTGATAGTCAAGGCAAGCTCATTTATGAACAAATTATGTTTAACAGTCTTGGAAGGCTGGACTATGAGTTCATTCTCTACACCTGGATCACAATGGAGAGTGTACCAACACCTCTCATCATTCTACACACTCACATCTCAGGTGCCTTATATCTTCATGACTAAGGTTTCAGGGTGGTAGAGGTTTTCGGTCAAGATAATGCTCTGTGTATATCGACAACCATCATTCATTTCACGTAGATGCGAAGGTATATGTCTCCTGGTATTCACTTATATTGCTAAAGAATGGTCCTACGCTAGACTCATATTTTTCAAGATATCGTTTTGCAGTAGGATTATTTCTTTAGGTATCTCTTCCATAGTGCTAAAGCAAGGTTTGGTTCTAGTCTCACAAAGGTCGACCTGTCTCTTGTAATTTAGTTCTGGGAGTCCAGTAAAAATGTTAACGTATGGTTATGTCATAGTTTTGTCGAGGGTGGGTTATATATTGTTTGTTGACTATAACCATTCACGCTTTCACTGTTTTCAAGCTCTTTTGTTTATTATTCACAAGGGCCAATGTTCTTTGTTCTTTTCCTCCACAATTTCGAGTCTAGTCCATCATTTGAACCTATCATAATCTTACCCTCAACAACATCTCACAACTCCTACCCTGTCAGGATTTCCTTTAGTTATCTAGTCTTGGTGTGTGGACTATGGTACCTAAGTACCTTATCCATCTAGTTTTAATTGGGTCTACAGTCGTGTCTACAATGTAACCTTCAAATTCATTAGTGTAACCTTACGTTTCCTTAATCCTCTTGTTACCTCACTATTTTATCATGTTGTTCAGCGCATTAGAGTCAGTTTGTATACCACAAGTGTTAGCTCTTTGTATTGCAGGTTTATTGTGTTCATGGCTCCTCGGTTACGCCTTCCCAACCGCAGAGGTGGCGCTCCTTGGTCACCTTTGATGCGACAACAACTAATTCTTGGTTGAGAATCTATAGCAAATTTCTCTGAAGCAGCTCCCCTAAAGGTTCGTAAGGACATTCTTCATCTAGAGGCAAAAGAGTTCAGGGATCATGTCTACTTCTCAAATTCAAAGTTTGGAGGTAGTAGCCTCAAGTGGGTACCAGACCTGGGGAAGTTTCACAAGCGAAGGATTCACTTCCTTCATTCCATCAATATTCATCACCAACTGGCAACTCTTCTCAACATGGTTATTAGAGACAAGCAAGTAGACAACTACAAGCTCTTTACAGGTCAAGAGGATTTAAAGAGAATTCTAAAGGATACTAGATACAACTTGGATGATATAGTGGTTCAACTGTCTCGCATAGAACGCTATGTGGTTTCGGACTTAGACATAGAATCAAATGAGCATCAGGAAGTGTATGTGGTCATCAATGCTCCAACTCAGGCCTTGCCTCAAGCCATCTCTACTACCGCATCGCCAATCATAATCTTGAACTAAAAAGTCCACCACTAAATTTGAGTATTAATTTACAGTGGATAAAAATTTAAGTTATTTAATGTCAAGCTATTTTGTCAATTTTGATTTTTTGACAAATATATATATATATATATATTACAATAGATACTTTGGGAAAGTTTCCCACTTGATTATAGTAGCAGAACTAAATAAACATCATACCCAATTCTTATGATATTCTATATTTTCTCATAATATTTTATACTTTTAGCACTACCTATATTTTATTAAAAGGGTAAAAGTATAGAAATTTTGAATAATATGACACTTATTCACAAAGATTATCTTGATTATACACTATTTGCGAAATCATGCATAATACATAACCTCCTCTACGTTGATCATCAATTTTGCGGAATTAAAGAAACAATCGCATGCGCACATTGAAGCATCAATCACACATATCAACACAGTATGTACCCGGGGAAAGCATAAATCTGAAAACCACCAACTATCTGTATATTATATTGATTGAGAACATGTAACAATACATAGTACAATACTCCTCACAAGTACTCAACACTATCTCCAACTGTTACACACAAACTAGCTCAGATCTAAATCAAGTCATTGGTTCAAATCTCCTCCGCTGCTTTCCTGCCTCCACTGCGCAATCCTGCATGAGAATATTGATGAATGACTGATCCAAATTTGTATTTCCCTTGTATATACCACGCAATCCTCATTGGCAATACTCAATCCATTGATTGTGCAAATCTCATGCACAACTATAGTCACAACTGACAGCTGTCTTGCCCTTTCACTCACCTCTAACACTTGTCTCCACTGAACTATCCATGCACTGAGTTAGCTGATGTATTCTTTAGTTGATTTATGAGTTAATAATTAGTGAATTAATTAATAATTAATTCACACCACTCATCATTAGTCTATTTGTCAGTTAGACTAAACACAACTAGTTCAACTAAGTCAAACTGAAGACAACTCCATCAACTCCTCAATCAACTCCACCAAAACTCAATCACTTGAGTTCTAACTGAAGTCTATCATGTAATAGCTCAACTAACCCATAAGAAAAGCGTATTTCCTTTTGGCAGTTGCATGTGCCACATCCGTAGCTCGAACTGAAGTGCTCCAAGAGAATAAGATAATGTTTATAGTCCAAATATTATTGTGAGATAATAATATTTGACTTTTCTATTTTTAGCGTGGCAGTCTAAAAATAGACTCCGCCCAAATGTCTAAAAAATAGAAGTCCATCTATTTTTACCAACATGACCAATCATCCACAAATAGCATCCTGCAACTCATAGACCATGATCCATATGTCTAAAAATAGACTTTGCGCCAAAAATAGCCTGCGGGACCACTTAGTGAAGGCGACTTCTTTTCACTAAGCTCCATCATCTTGTTACATTTTCAACAAAAATAATTCTCATTAAATTTCATGTAAACTTTTTTATCTCGATATTAATAAAAATCTACGAATCAATTAAAAATAGCGTACACATTGTGGTCTTGGTATCCTTTCCCACTTGGTACTTGGTTAGGGTTCCTTTATAAGCTAAGAAATTCTCTTTATAATCATACACATGAATTTGACCATGCAACTCTTGTCTAAAGTCACTTTACCTTTTACATGTAGATTCTTTCGCAATTGGGTTAAAATTCATAACTTTCATAAATAACTACGACATTTGAAAATGTTTAAACTGTAATTCCCTTTTCTTGTATTAAAATCAATTTTTATTATAAAAAAATATAATAATAATGATTAACTTAAAAGAGTCTATCAATTTTATAATTATTAAAATAAAAATTGATGAGATTATAATTATATATTTTAATTTTTAATTTTAAATATATTATATATTAAATTACTTCCAAAGTTATTAAATTTAATAATATTAGATTTAATAATAATTTAATATGTTTTAACATAAAAACCCATGAAAAAAACAAAATTTATTATTAAATAAACTACATCAAATTATTACTTCAAAGTTATTAAATCTAATAATATTATATTTGATATAATATTTCTTTAATCTTTAATCGTTTTAAGTATTAATTTAGATTTAATGATGTTTTTTACACAGTAGTGCAACTTTGTCATGGAACTATTTATGTCTTCAAAGATTTTAATATATTCATAAGATATGGTTTTTCCTTTAAAAGATTCATTTTACAAATATTTAATTAAAAAAATATAATTTTAGATTCTTTGTGTTGAATTGTATTGTAGCTTTTGCCTTTTTTATTATTATTTTATTAGAGACATGACATATTTACACAGCTTCCTCATATTGGGTTCTCATATTGGCTTGTAGAATGAGCCTCAGGTGCAACCAACCTAAATCCATTAACTCCATATCTATGATGCACCCTATTGCACCCCTCAGTGAAAAGTAAATAACTAACTCACTTTTCTTAACTCAGTGAACTTTGGGTGTGAAAGTGTGATTGAAAATTTAAGGTTTAAAGTTTATTTTGATTTTATTTAAAAGTTGGTTATGGCCACTCAAAGAATTTACGAGAAAAGCCACTAAGTGAAAGTTTTCATTTACCAGACAGTTGGGACAATTACTCCCACCCCTAGAAATAAGTTGGGGAAACAGAGACCAATAAAACATGAGAGAAAGCTTGAGGCAATTATGAGAGAGAGAAAGAAATTAGTTCTTTGTATAGGACGTTGTCAAGGGAAGGTGGGATGCTTCCAGTAGGGAATTCTTGATCTAGTTGGAGCTAGTGGAATCCCGAAGCCAGACATATGAGTCTCTGAGTACCTAGCATGTATAGTTCTGATACGTTGTGAAGGGAAAGTGAGCTAGTTGGAGTGAGTGGAATCCTTGAGCTAGTTGGAGCTAGTGGAATCCTGAAGCCAGACATGAGTCTGTGAATACCTAGGTTGGAGTGTATAGTTCTGAGTACCTGGGTTGGAGTGTATAGTTCTGATGCCCTGTAGCAAACCTGGTTAGGTTGTTGTTAACAAATGTTCTAGAAACATGAACCTAGTTAAGTTGTTTTACTGTTCTGGAAACTAGCACTGGGGAGAATTGTTAGAGA
>APFE030376018.1:0-59685 GCA_000404065.3 Pinus taeda | reverse complement strand
TCTGCAGGGGTTCTACAGGAAACTTCAGGATTTCTACAGGAAACTTCAGAATTTCTACAGGAAACTTCAGAACTTCTACAGGATGTTTGGAAATCGGTTTTTAGGAGGTGGATGAGTGAGGGAGGGTGCACGGATGGATCTAGAGGTAGGATAGGGGTTTGGACATGGCCTAAGGACTGGTGGGTGGTTCGGTGGATAGGTGTAGAAGGCTGACCTGGATCGAAGATGGCTAAGGCAATGATGAGCAAGAAGGTAAGGTTTCGTAGACACAAAGGATAGATGGGAAAAGGGAAACTTATCTACGAGACAAAACAGGAGGCTTAGATGATGCTTTGGGAGGATGGGTGAAGGAAGAAGATGCCCTGCACGGTGGGCCTTGATCAATTCTAAAAAAACTTGCAAATGATCAAATCCTAAACTAATTTATTCTATCCATCAATCAACATAAATGAGAAGCAACTTTATTTGGGAAGAAAACCTTGTACACCATCTATGTAAGGAAACATTTCAGATGTCCAAACCCATGACTAATCTCTGCAACTAAAACAAGCACACTAAAAGATTGCATAAACAGCAAACTAGTGTTTTTGTGAGGCAGCACTGTTTCCTCGATTTCAGCCCCAAACCCAATAAGGCTGAGGTGAAACCAGGAGTGTAGTTGTCTCTTTTCCTTGGGGATCTTGCTGTTATTATCCTACCAAAACATCTGAACCAAAGTCACTCATAAACAATGGTCTATTCCAGCATCACAACAAAATCTACTTAACAGGAATGTGTTCAAATGCATAAAAGAGAAAATCAGTGATACGTAAAGGAAAAGCAATAATACAAAAAGGAGGTCCTAGGCTCTCAGGTTGGGCCCAACCCTGAGAGCTTTGGCTCCTATGAAAATCTCAGATTTGCTAGGAAACCAAAATGCTTCTCATTATCCAAAAAGATTCATAACAGTTATGCCAAAAATGGCTACAAAGGAACAAAATGAAGCTGTTGCAGTACTGAGGTGCAAAGTACACAATAGGTTCAAAATTATTTTTACGAAGGCTGAGGCCTCAACATTTATAGATAACGAGGGACCTAGCTGGCCTCCTCAATATGTGGAACTCGGCTGTCAAACTGTGTGTCAAACAATCCCTTTCTAAATGCTGATTGGCTGCCTTCTAGATTCAGTTTGGTGGTCTTTGGAGCTCGGAGTTGGAGGTGAAAATCCCGAGGAAGGGTCATTGAATGCCGTAGGAACCCCTCCTTCAAGTCCTCACTTTAGGCTTGGCTACCTTATAGCTCATGATTGCTTTTGACTTTGCTCCAATATATGTCAAAAACCTGAAATAGACATGTGTTAACCATCTAGGAAAAGTAACTTCCCCTATTCGTACCAAAGAGACAAACATACTAAAAATAATGCATAAACTATAGAAAATGACAGATTTGAACAAGGGATGAACAATGAAAATTACGCCAAATGAGCCCAAATTGTTACCAATTTTTGGGCTCATCGAATGCATCACAGGATTCTTGGAGATACTGATGGCACTAGTGTTATCGCAAAATATGGGAATAGGCTCATTGAGCTTGACTTGAAGATATTGAAAAGGTTGCTTCATCCAGAGAACTTGTGTACAACAAGTTGCTGTCGCGATATATTCTGCTTATGTTGTGGATAACAAGATTGAAGACTGTTTTTTACTTAACCATGAAACAAGACAACCACCTAGATAGAATGTTTCTCCACTGGTACTCTTACGATCATCACCACTTCCTTCCCAATCTGCATCTGTATAAGCTTGGATAACCATATCATTTCCATATTTCGTTGTGCCCTTAAGATATCAAAGAATTCTTTTGACGTCAATAATTGGAATCTTTCTACTTGTCCAACTGCCTGCATCACATAAGGCTAGGAGGCTGTCAGATATAAGAGACTACCAATCATGGATCTATACAACCTTTGGTCTACATCCTTTGAAAAATATTCTAAGCTTAACTTGCAACCTGTCATCATGGGGGTAAGGACTAGTTTGAAATATTCCATCTGGAATTTTTTGAGCATTTCCTTGATGTACTTGGTTTGATATATGAATATTCCTTTATCTTGTTGAGAAATATGAAGCCCCAAAAAGTATTTCAGTTCGCCAATAATAGACATTTCAAACTCACTTTGCATTTTTGTGGAAAATTCTTTACTTAATTTGTCATCATTGTTTCCAAAGATTATATCATCCACATATACTTCGATAAGTGTTAGGTTATCTCGATCCACTTTCACATAAAGATTGTTGTCAACGCTTCCTTTATTGAGTACCTGTTGTTGTAGATATCTGTCAATACGATCATACCAAGCCCTAGGAGCTTTCTTGAGACCATATAGTGCCTTCTTTAATATGCAGACGTAGTCTTCTTTGTCAGAGAGAAGAAAACCTTCGGGTTGTTTAATGTAAACTTCTTCCTCCAATTCACCATTTAGAAAAGATAACTTAACATCCATTTAGTAGACCTTGATTTTTCTCAAGCAAGCATAAGCGAGAAACATCCTGATAGCTTCTATTATGGCAACGGGATAAGATGTTTCTTCAAAATCGATTCTTTGAACTTGTGCATATCCTTTGGAGACTAATATTGCCTTGTTTTTGGTAACATGTAATCCTTAAACTGTTTTTCTCCCCCTAAACTTGTAATGAAACTGTCGTCTTGTTCAAACTACCTTCATGTCAATCGTAGCCTTGTGACATATACTACTGCATAGACTCATCCTCTACAAACGTTAAGGAGTCAACAAGCTATATTGTTCAAAATAGTGAGTCACCTAATGAGCCATCTTGACTTGAGTCATTATCTAAAGTAACTGCTAATTGCTCATGACCTTTTTCTTTTGCAAATCTTGAAAGCATAATTGTTCAAACCTTGTTATCTGCTTTTTCTTCTTGTACCTGTTTCCTTTTCCAGACCTTGTTATCCCTATAATCTCGATCCATGTTCCCATAGTTATGACACTCGAAGCATTCAATGTTGTCCATAGGTGATTCCATCTCATATTTGCAACCACGAGTGCTATGGCCATAGTGATGGCATTCGAGACATTCAATGTTTGGCCCATCTAGCATGTATTCTCTTCTGACAAAATCATCGTGGAATCTATCTCATGATCTTGCAAACTTGCTTCTAGGGTTTTGTAAATAATGATTGTACCTATCACAAACTTCACAATCCCTAGCCATATGTCCATAGTTAGCACATAAAAAGAAATAACCATTAAATAAATGAACATACTTGGAATATTTTTCATTCTTCTTTGGAGGCGATGTTTTAGTTTGTTGTGGTCCTTT
This sequence comes from Pinus taeda, assembly GCA_000404065.3. Taxonomy (NCBI): domain Eukaryota; kingdom Viridiplantae; phylum Streptophyta; class Pinopsida; order Pinales; family Pinaceae; genus Pinus; species Pinus taeda. Next base: position 56,365 of record APFE030376018.1, on the reverse strand, counting down.
GTTCTTGATTACTTTGGTATTGTTCTTTGGAGTTGAAACATTCTTATTTGGCTTTTCAGTTTGATCAACTTCCTTTTTATAATCATCTTGCGAAGATGTGGAGCTTGTACCTTCATCAACTGGAGCTTTACCATCTTTAACTGCCTTCATTTTTGCTTCTTCATATATCTTATCTTGTAGGTGTTCTTTTTGTGATCCCTTGAGTTTGTTGATCTCATCACAGGTTCTTCTTGCTTTTGAGAAAGATCTTCTTGAAACCATATTTTCAAGATCTTCCTTCCTTTTTTTCCTCCTCAACCTGTAGCTTGAGAAGAGTGGTCTTCTCTACTTCTCTGTTGGGAACTTGTATCTGCTCCTTCTACTTCTCATTTTCAATCCTAAGCCTTGTTATTTCTACTGAAGATGTTTCTAATTCATTTTTCTTTTGGTCAACAACAGATATGTATCTTTGATCAGATTCCTTCCTTTCAATTTCTTATTCCTGCATCTGTTGTGTGATCCTGATAATCTCTGCAAATGCTGTGTCGAGTTCTTGTTGCTTATGTTGGACTTCTTCCTTGAGGTATCGTGTTGTTGTATTCCTGATGTCTTCCAATTGAGTTCTAAGACTACTAATCATCTTCTCAGACTCTTCATTTTCTTTGATGAGTTCTTTTGCTGTCTTCAATTCTGCTTCCAAAAGTTTTGTCTTTTGTTTTTGACTTTTGAGTTCCTTTATCACCTTGATCACTTGATATTAAAACTATTTTTTACTCATTTCTCCCATTTCTTCATCATAATAAGAAGCATGGTAAATTTTAGGGGTGAATTTTAGCACAAGGGTGAAATTTAAGGGGTTTTTCATTTTAGAGGGGCGGAATTTTTTAATAAAATAGCCATTTCATATTATTTAGCCCAAATTTTATTTATATATATATATATAATATATATATATATATATATATATATATATTATATATATTCATTTTAGACCAAAAAAAAGGGCAGATAAACTATGAAAAAACTCATTTGACCCGATCAGCCTGGTTTGGGAGGTTATATGTTAAATTTGTTTGTAAGCGCCCATTTTTTGGTTTGGGAGGTTGTATTTTGGTGCCAATAAATAAAAATATAAATAAAGTGGAGGTATGGTAAATAAATAAACTATTTTATCTTACTTCAAGGTATGATAAATAAATAAAAATATAAATAAACTAGAGGTATGGTAAATAAATAAAACCTCTTTTTATATTTAGTCCATAACCTTGTTTCTATTTAAGAAGGCTCAAAAAAGAGGTTTTATTTAAGTGAATCCTATGGGCCAAATACCATATTTATAAAAGAGGTATGGTAAATTAATAAAATTATAAATAAACGAGAGGTATGGTAAATAAATAAAACATTTTCTTATATTTACTCCATAAGTCATCTTATATTTACAAACACGCAAAAAATGTGTTGTATTTAGGTGAAGCCTATGGGCCAAATACCATGGGCCAAATTATTATTAACACCATGCAAAAAAACATTATTAACCCTAATATTAGTATTAATAAAAATAAAGATGGCATATGGTATTGACCCATGGTATTCACGTGGAATGTAGCCTATTTAAAGGGGGGAATTAAACTAACATAGATCCATTTTTACTCTGGATCTACTAAGCGCCGAGAGGGATTAAATATTGTGATATGCGAACTAACATAGAGTGAAAAAATATTTGATCCCTCTCGGGACTTGGTAGATCAAGAGTAAAACTGGATCTTGTAATTTAATGTCACTTAAACATTTTAACTTAGTTAAAATAAAAAAATAAAATAAAAATCAATTATTAATTTTATTATTTTTATAAATTACTAATAATAGTTTTTAAGCTCCAAGTTTATGATAACCATGGTATTGACCCATGTAATACCATGGTATTCATGTGAGCATAGACTATTTAAAGGGGAAATTCTATCAGCTTAGATCCATCTTAATCCCGGGTCTACCAAGTGCTGAGAGGGATAAATAGATTTCATCCCTCTAAGAGTGGTAGATGTGGAGTTAAGATGGATATAGGTTGGTTTTTATGATAATGAAGATATAAATAGACTTAGGAAATTATATTGTGAAAAACATCTTAAGGTGAATGGTTAAAGCTACATTTAGTCACTTCAAAAAATCTAGTAAAAAATACCAATATCTCCATTAATATTGGTTTTTACGATTTAACAAAAAAAAAATCAAAACAGTGAAATCTTATCACTCTTTCAGCATCACCCTCACAGAAGAGAGATAGTCGCTGCCCAGATTTCCCACCATTTTTCAAACATTCTCAATATGATATCTTCATGAAAATGTTAAGGTATTGATGTTGGATTAATTGTTTGAAAAATATGATAGTTTGCACAACCTTTCATCTTCTTTGTTATTCTTAGTTTGTCGTAATGATCTATAGGGGTTGGGCCATTGCACCATATTGTCCTAAAAGGCGGAGATTGTGCACCAAAAAGGAAATTAATCCACATGTTACAACATATTGTCGTAAAAGGCGGAGATTGTGCACCAAAAAGGAAATTAATCCACATGTTACAAAGCTGTTAAAAAATGTAAGACCTATGAAGGCAGTGAATTATGTTAATAAGCAATTTAGATGGGGAGACACATAATTAAGTTTTATTATTTAATTGAATATTTCCAATTAAAATAATAATAAATCTACATTTATATATTGATTGGAAGGCTTCTGACAATGGTCACTTCTTTCCATTAGATCCCCTTCAGGCCTTTGGGATACCTACTACTTTCTTATATTATATAGCTGGGGCTTGCTACTTGTTGGCGTGTTGGGTAAACAAACTTGATGTGTTTTTTTTTTTTTTTTTATCTCGCAGTTGGAGTCTATGGAATAAGGTGGTTTGGAGTATGTTTTAAAATTCCTTATGTTGCTTTAAGAGCTTGTGGACATCGATAAATAGTTTAACGACCAATACCTAAAAGAATGAAAGCTTACCCTCTTAATTTTACTTAAATAATGATGAAAAGTTAGTGTACATTCACTCTTGGTTTGACAACTAAGTTATAATAAATTTTCCTACTTTATGTGTATATATATATATATTGAAAAATATTTATTTTAATTTAATATATAAATTTATAATAAAATTGGCTTATTTTATTTTTAATAATAATTAATTTTATTTTATTTGTTATTATTATCATTTATAGAAATGAAAAAAAATTGAGAATAAAATGATTAATATAATAGATAAATTTAATTTTAATAAATAATATTTTTTTTCCTTTAAAATAATTATTAAAAAACAATTCTTTATTTCCTTAAAATAATTATTAAAAAGAAATAACATATTAATAACGTTTATCGTTAAATTTATTAGTGTATACGTAAATATTCATAGTTTTCTTCATAAAACTCTACTACACTAATGGAGACACTAAAAGGGCGTCTAGCTTTTAAACATAACTAGTTTTTAGGGTATGAGAAAATTTTGTCTTTCATCTTTTTATTAGTATAGAAACTTTTCCAATAGATATGAATGATAATATAATTTTTTCCAAACCATATATAGATGATTACATATATTAAAATGATATTTTTTTATTAAAATGAAAAATGTTTACATATGCTTATAAAAATCACACAAAATTGTATACTTAAAAAACTAAAACATGTATGTTGAAACAAGTACAAATTATAGCATTTCCAAGTTTGTGTGACAACAAAAAAAACCACAATAAAGCATGTAGATAAATAAGTACTATTTTTGTTATATGGAAAAGAGATATTTGTCCTCTATCAATAAGGACCTCCTCCTCGTATTCTTCATAGTATAAGAATCATTCATGATTCTCAATACCTTTCTTTGAGAGCTTGTTTGCTTCATAGTTTGATTCCCAATAAATATGATGGAAAGAAATTGACCTGAAAGATGAAACCACTTCCTTTGTCCTTTGTTTCCACTAGAACAATGAAGGGACTTCAAGATTGGCTTTTTCATTAGCCCAATCTATGATGAATCTCGAGTCTCCAAACAAAGACAATGATTCAATATGTTGTAGCTTTGCAAAGTATATTGTACCCCATAATGCTAGTAACTTAGCACGTGAATTAGACCCTTGCCCATTTTTCCAGAAAAACCTTATAATGATCATGATCTGATAGGAATAATAATCCACCGATTCCATAACTCAAATTGACAGAAGCCCCATAAAACCAGGCATTAGGGAACACACTAGCTAGTTCATGTGCTTTTATCATTCTGCTCTAAATTGTTTTTTTAACCTAAGGGCCCCTCTCCAAATAGTAAGAAATTACCTATGAATAAAAATAACTAAAAAAAAAGGTTCCTTACCTTCATGGGGATTCGCCATAAAAATTATATATACATATTATATTATTGATAAAACCGCCTCCCATTTTTCCTATGTATCATGGGGATTCACCCATTTATTATACATATAAATTTAGGGCAGTTCTTAAAATTTTCCCTGATCAGAAGGATTCGAATTTTCAATAATATCTTGACCTAATTGCTTTGTTGAATAGAGATTATGAAGCTTTTCCCAAAGATATCTAGCTATTGAACATTGACCAACTTTTGTTTTCATAGAATTTGGCAAAACATTCAAAATTACATTCATGGCCTTTGAATTGTACCTTTTAGCTTCATTGGTAGATGTGTCTCTAGATACTCCATGTGCCTGTAAATGTACTTCCATCCTAGATTCCCATATCAAGTAATTATCTATATCAAAATCAGGGGTTGGTACACAATACTCACTTTCTTCATATTTTGTTGTATATGTACCTTCCTTTGAAATCCTTGTAACCTACTTCTTTGACTTTCCTATCTCTATGCTCTAAAAACTGACTTCCAACAGTTAATATGCTCCCGAAGGAACCAAAATTTGATACCAAACATTGGAAATACTAAGAGGGGGGTGAATCAATATTCCTTAGCAATTAGCACATTTAAATCTTTTCAGAGCATTAGTTAATCTTCAATTATTATTAATATTTATGCAGTAATAACAGTAAATAAAAGAGCACAGTAGACACAATAATTTTAGGTGGAAAACCCCTTCCGAGTCAAAAACCGCCAAATGCTTTTATGATAAATTCTTTAATCTTTAGCGCCAACTGAAATGAAAGAAACAACTTCCTAGAATTCTAGAAAAGCATTCTTCTCGAGCTCCCACTAGAAGGATGCCCCAACACCCTGGTTTCTTCAATAGTCAACTAAATGGATGCCCCAACATCTTAGACCAACCTACCACTCTGAAGTGTTCATAGGCTCCAACCTGTAGGCGACTTCATGCACCAGCATAGCACCTCCCTGCCACCCCATAATGGCTGAAATGAGACAATATTGTGGATTCCCATGCCAGGGACTATGATCCACGATACAATATGATTTATAATGATTTTGACCGAAAATCCAATCGCAATATGACCTTCAACCCAACCATGACATCAACCCAATAGAGACTCCTATACCTTCCAATAATGCCTTTTTTACTCTAGGAAGATTGACTGTTTTACAATAATGACTCTTCCAATGATAACACTTTTACAAATGACTCTTTTACAACTTTACAATGATGAATCTTGGCCTTGACACTTCTTCACCATATAAGATGGTTGTCATGTCTTCAAAGGATGTCTCGCTGGAATGATTCCTTTAATTTGATAATTATTCTCTTGAATTCTTGCTTGAAGTTGTACTTGAATCTTCTTCTACTTGCATGCAAAATTTACTCAGCAAAACCAATCCCAAAACAAAACAAAATACCCTTCAACTTACCTCTGCTTGCGAAACACATGTAAGTGCACAATAATGAATAAATACAAATTAAAATTTCAATGCGTACCTAAAATGTGCTTGTCACTTTTGTTGTTGACTTGTTGTAGCAGTAGACAAACACTGCCACTCTTGATATAGGCCTGGACTCTATGCAAGACTATATCCAAAACTGACCTAAAGATATATACAATAAAAACTAATGACAGATCCTTGACTTGTGATGGACCAAGTTCTAAGTACAACAACAGAAACCATTCTATCAACTATGATAAGACAAGTAACATGAACTTACAACATCATATAGTTTAGCAGGCTTGGTGTAGCATCAATAATATGTAGCATCAAATGTGTAGTATCAAGAATAGGACATTTGAAATGTGGTATCAAAATTAATTGTGACATATAGAGACATAGAGATATAATCGAGACCCTGTATGTACTTATGTTGTCCTACAAAAACATATGTCAGAGATGATATTCATATTTCAAATGTAAAAACTCATCATACATAACTTTCTATAGGAGACTTACCCTTGACTATTGATGTGTCATCCTTAGTGTAGTGATCCTTGAAAGCATGTTTTTTCTTGTCTTCTAGGAGCTCGATATTGAATATGTTGTATCTATGTAATTTCATATCTCTAGGGTCTGAAATTTCGTCCTATGGTAGCCCTATGAGTCATCTTTCCAATCCCACAGGTATGATCAATATTGGATTCTTCAAGAAAGGGTTATTCCCAATATCCCACGATGACCCAATTATAGATTGGTTTAGTAGAGTGAACTTGTACGAAGTGCCACGTGTCACTGTTGCGAACTTAGGCCTTGAAAATGCTACTCAATAAACTAAAGTCCATCCCCTTTATGTGACAATTTATGAAATTTTAATCCAATTCTTGGAGAGAAAGTTATGACAATTTTCCCAATGTCACCTGTTTGACATGGAATTCGAGAGCCTACAAAAACCCTAAATTCCTCAGATCATATCTCAAAAAATATAGCAAACCAAGATCTAAAATTAGGTCACGAGGTTCACCAAGATTTTAGTTCAAATGGGTTTTAATTTCAGCTTCTGAAACGTCGCAGAAAAAAACATTATAGCAAATATTCCACGATGACCTGTTTGAAGCCACAAAATCCCTACTAGAGGAGGATATGAGGGTCACTATTTATATGAATGCCTTGAGTTGAGACGATACTCAACAAGTGAACGTTGGAGAGATTTTAGGAGAAAAAAAAACATTATTAATGATTGAATATTCAATGACCACAACCAATTATGAGTGTCATGCCACAACCCCATAGGGTTTAGCCCACTAACTGTAGTTACTAACTGCAAACACAAATATCTCTCAAACATTGAAGAATTACATGGCGTGCCATATATCAATGGAAACATCTCGACGAGTAGAATCCATATAGAATATCCTTGGACTCGGAATAGAGTAAGTTGTCAAGTCAAAATTTCCATGCAAGATTTGGGTAGCCCTTGGTGCTACTTGGGTTGACATCAATGACAACCACTGATCAACATCTTCGACTTATGACAATGACTCTATTGAATTCTTGACCTAGAAAAAACCCTAGAAGCACTCAATGGGTGCTTGACCTATAAAATAAACTTGAACATGAAACCCATGCTACAATAATAATAATAATACTTTTCTTTTATTTTACAATTTAGAAGAATAAAAAATACATTTCATATTTATGAAGATCAAACATAGCTACACATTTTTCAACACTCCCTCTTAACTAAGGAGGTATTCATAAATGGTACATGGACATTCTCAATCTAAAGATATTTCATAAGAAGAGCCAGATTGGTAACCCATCTATTTAGCATCACAAAAACCAACATTTTCATATAGCAAGGCCTTGATTAACAAATCTATCTATCAACATGATTAGAGCACAATTCTAGCTAGATCAATGATTTATAGACACCATCATCATTGTCTCTCAAGGTACATACCCCATTTATTTTTCATAAAGTATGACCTTCCTTGGACTATTATTATCTTGGATAGCTAGTCCTCAAAGAATGTCGGTCCACAGATACTCTTATCTTGGATTCCCTACCTTATCCTCAAAGAGTATCGAATGCCATATGCTTACCCAATCCTTCTGTCTTCCCAAGTGAAGAAAAGAATGATGTCCCCATCTCTCCCTCTCAACTAGGGAGGATACATCAACCAAACCAAGCTTGTTTCTCATAAACACAAGCTTATTATTAGGAAGACATTTTTTAAATCTACTTTCTCATCAAAGGAGACATATTGTAGCTACAACACACCATCTTGTACTAGCTTTTGGATGTAGTGATACTTGTTGTTGATATGCTTCATCTTTCCATGGAAAGTTGGGTCTTAAAACAATCAAATACACCTGGTGTTATCACAATGTATCATTTTAGGGTCCATAGGTCCTTCAAATAGGTCAGATAGCAACTTCCTCAACCAGACTACTTCTCTGCTTACTTCACAAGCTGCAATATACTCTACCTCAGCACTACTTAAAGAAATTGTATCTTGATTTCTTCTCATCCATGAGATCATGGAGGATCCCAAACTGAAACATCCTCCTGTAGTGCTCCTTCCATCTTACTCACTTCCTCCCCAGTCAAAATATATATATATAATATATATATATATATATATATATATATCCAATCAAGTTGACATTATTCCTCCTATCATATTTCAAGTATTAGTGGATGGTTCCTTGTAGATATCTCGGAATATGTTTTGTTTCTATCCAATGATCATGCTTTAGCTCCACTTGGAATTGATTGAGAAAATTTACTGCAAAACATATGGTTGGTCGAGTATTCACCAAGTACATTAGGGATCCAATCAATTGTCTATGCTTGGAAGGATCAACAGGGCTTGATTCATAACTCCTTAGTCTTTTCAAATTTGTGATCATTGGGGTTGTCATTGGTTTTTAATCCATCATGTAAAGCTTCTTCAACATATTGATCACAGACTTTCCTTGACCTAGATAGATCTCATCAGGTCCTTGCTAGAATTCTAGTCTCAAATAGTAGTGCATCAACCCTAGATCCTTCATGTCAAATTTTGTTCCTAGTTACTTCTTACATTATTCAAATTCGGCCTTCACACCTGTCAAGAGAAGGTCATCCACATTCAGAAGAATGATTACTGATTCTCCCTTCACCAACTTAATATAAAGGTTTGGATCATCCTAATCTTTGAAGGTATGGATCGATCCTAGCATACCATGCCCTTGGTGCTTACTTGAGGCCATATAATTCCTTCTTCAATATGCACACATATGCCTTTCTATATTTAACTTCAAATCCCAAGGGTTGATCTATATATAGTTCCTCATCGATTGTGAAATTTAGGAATGTAGTCTTGACATCCATTTGGTGGATGCTCCATCCCATCGATGCACACAAAGAGACCAATGAACATATAGTTGTATACCTTGTTGTCAGAGAAAATATCTCTTCATAGTCAATTCCTTCTTATTGAGAGAAACCCTTGGCCATAAATCTTGCCTTATATTTATCAATACTTCCATTTGTTCCATGTTTTATCTTGTATATCCATTTGGAAGTTACTACATATTGTCTTCAGACCTAGGTACAATCTCCCAAACTCCATTCTTCATTATAGATTAATATTCTTCATTCATGGCATCCTTCAATTCTTGGTGATTGACAACTTATTCAAATGTGGATGGCTTTGCTTCTATTAGTTTTGTTATGTAGGTTGCATACCCATTATATTGTTTGGGATTCTTGCTCTCCCTGAATGTGCCTTGAGCTACTCCATGACCTTCTGCATCAATAAGTGCAGAATTCAAACAGTTAGGTCTCTTTCTAGTTTTGGGAATAACCACAAGTTGTATAGGCTCACTGGGACCTTCATATTCATGATTTGATTCCTCTTCTTCCTGTCATGCGGAAAGAGTTATGTTTGCGGACAAACCTAACCTCCCTAGGAGTCTAAGACTCTCTAGTGACAAACAAACCAAACAAGAGCAATCCTTCTCTAAACACACATTATTCTATGAGAAACCAAGTGTTTTCCGATCTTACCTTAGGTCCAACGCTTGTTGTAGCAGTCCAGCCTTGCTGATCCAGATGAGCTCCTCCTTCACTTTAAGACCTGCATACACTAACAAAGCAAACGATTACATAACACCTGAATATTCATCATAAAACAAAGCATATTCATCACATAGACCAAGGAGTACATGAAATAATTCATTAACAACAAATCATTGAGAAGAATGGACTTATTTGTATTAAGGAAACAAAAAAGGAACCATTACAACCTGAGCCTTGGTGTTGTGCAAGCTCCTCCCAGGGTCCAGCAAGAGATTTCCTCTACTTTGACAAGCTCACCCACTCCCACTATGGCAACAAGGAAGAATAGTGATCTCTCCTCACAAGTCAACAATGGAAGTCCTAATTCCAGCAGCATTTACCCTTTAGAATGTTCAGCTTTCAACCTCTCCTCCTTTGGCCCAAGGCCTGTATTTATAGTATTCTAGAGGAAGTTATTCAGTTCCAACATCAATGGGATACTCCCTCTTTTGGATGGGGTAGCTCCTCTCTTGATGGGATAAGTTCCTCTATCATAGGAGTGCATGAACCATCTGGAGGCGCTCCATACACGTCAAGAACTCTTCTAGAAGGCTCTAGAAGTGACCACAAGTAACTTTTTAAAGATGAAACTTGCGCCTTTTGACCTTTACAGGGGTACGCACCCTAGCTTTAGTATACAGAGCGTATTACTACGCAGGTCTAATGTATTTGGAGTGCGTACACGCATGCAAGGTAGAGAGAACCTGCGTACCCAGAGATAAACATGTTTTCAAGTGACTTTCTCTCTCTTTGAAGTTTTGACATGAAGAGCAGAGGTATGGGGCTTGACAAAGAGGACAATGTGGCTATTGATGAGGCCACATAAACTGCAGATAGTCAAGGTGACAAAATTCAGTGTAACAGTGATGACCCACAATCTTGAAAACCAAAATTATCTCTTATATTTACTAGTGCTAGGAATTAAATGAATATTTTCAAGATTAGAACAGATTCTCATGAGCTTCATAGTGAAATTGGATATTGGCAAATACCCAAATCACCATGGAATGAAAGAGTTTTTCACGTGTGTAATCCTAAGAAGATGCACTACCAACCTTCTTGACCTTTTAACTTAACAAAATTAAATAATAAATAACACTTCTTCGAAATTTTGTTGAGCATTAAAATATTCTCTTACCTTATTAATATTCACTAAACTATATAAAACTTAATAAATATTAATTGTTATCATCATTAACATAATATAACTAACCTAAATATAAAAACTATTAAAATAAAATATTTAAATCAATAAATATATAAACACAATATCTCATATTTTATTTATTTGTATATTGTAACCTATTTTATATTCTTTATATTATAATATTTTATATAAATATGTTACGTCTAATAACGTTTATACTTGTCATTTATGTGGATATTCTAAACATGATTATGACAAAAATCTATAAAATATAATAATATATTTAGTATTGATTATATTATAATATTTTAGAGAGATCCTCCTCTTTGGATAACAACTTTTATGCTTATTACCACTCATTTATGATGGTACTCTAGACTTTTGTTTTACAAAATATTTTAAACCATAATAATGTATTTATTAATGATGCTGAGAAATAATAAAATAAAATTTCGATAATCATAAAATATAATAGTATATGTATTAACATGATGATTATCATAATGATAGTTTTGAATATAATATATGTAATAATATATTTATAATGAGATATTTTTCTATTACTATTTGTTAGTAACACTAAAATATTAGTATTTTATTACATATATATTATTATATATTTTTTAAAGATGTTTTATTTATCTTATATTTTAACGATGTTTTATTTTGAAGTATTGTTGAAAATAATTATTTTGGAAAATTATTTATGGGTAATATATGAGTTTTATTTGTTTTAATTTTGTTTATATTGTAAATTCACTTTAATTTTAAATCATGATTTTATCATGCTTTTAATATTATTTTTTAATTTTTCAAAATAAACATTAACTATTTCACAATAGTATATTAAGTAACTAGTATAATTTCTTCAATATTTTTTTCTTTGCATATTAATTAACGATTTTTTTAAACTCACAATAACAATATTATTTCTAAAGTTGAGGTTGATAATAAGGCATATTTGTAACCTTATTCTACACAATGTGTTAACAAAAGGAAGAGGGTTAAGACCATCATTGCCACACAAGTTAGCAACTCTCATAATGAGAAAAATCATGGTGAGTTGATTGCTCGAATCACTGCTTTCATGTTAGTAGAAGCACAATCCTAAACACAAATTGATCTTGTGATCTTTCAATCCAAGGAAATGATGTAAATGATCTCAATAAACATGCTTAATTTACATTTATATTCTTGATTGCAAAAAAATGCAAACTATCAATAATATCTATACTTGCTTCAGTCGCTCCACCTAGATCAACCAATGCCACTAAATCCCTTCCTTTGTCTAAATTATTTGAAATATTTAAGCCTAAATACTCCAAATTCGAACAGAATAAATAGAATCTTAATGACCCTTTAACCAATAATGCATTTACATGATTCCCCATTCCAAAATAAGTGTTGTAAGGGTCCAAACATGCTTACATAGTAAAATCAAGGAATGAAAATGCTTTTTAATAGGTCATATGTGTCAGAGCAATGCTTCTATAATTACTCCCTTCCTATCATGGAAATAAAATATCATGAATAATGAAGACAGGTACGCCTAAGATGTTTAACAATCCCATTTGGAATTATTCATTATCAAACTTAGATTTGTACGCTTTTGATATTTAGTCAAGAATAATATATTTAGATTATGAATTATGGACCAAACCCACAAATAACATAAAAGGAGAAATCAAAATCACTTGGTTCCTTGAGAATGATAGAGAAGAATGAATATGAAACCTCTTAAAAGGTGCAACATCCTTTTAAAAGACAACAAATGTATAAGATGATATGTTTTGTAAAACTAGGTCTACTTCGTATACATGTAAAACCTTAATACCCATCAACAAGAGTTTACTCCACTAGACAGAATTAAGTTATCTTAATCTGACCTCCATTTTTCGTTTTTGTTTTTTTTTAACCTTATTTTTTCTTATTAGTTTTGTTTATTCTTTGTTAATAATCTAGACACAATTAACAAGGATATCCATACCGTGTTTGTCATTTTATGCAATAGATATGTGATATTCCTAACTTTTAAACCCTGTATGGTGTTGGTGTTTTTTTGCTCGAAGTGTCACTTCAACAATACATCAACATCTCAAAATTCTAGGTAGCTCGCGAGAAGTAATGGGAATGTTATGCTAGGGCTTATAGTTGCATGAGTATGAGTTGAATTTATGCTAATAGTAGCACAATTCAGCCCTCTCGCCTGTCAAGGATTTGTAGCTGATGAGAAAGAATCTTGTAACTAACAATCGTGATGATCAAAATAAAAGAAAAGAAAAACCTAGGTACCATAACCCTAAACACCAAGTTATTTGCAAAAGAAGAAAACTAGTCAATTCTCTAAGGTTTTGGCCTTAGAGTATTGTAGAGTCTCAGTTTCATTTAACTTATAAATTAAAGATAATATATTGACTACAATATCCTTTATGTATGAAAAATTCAATATATATTGTACCTCCTCCTATCTATAATTGAATATTTGAATACTTAATGGTTAATCAAATATGTCGAGGTATATTACAAATATTAATTGTTTCTTTATTTATTGTTTAATAATTGTTTACCTGTTTATATTTTAAAAATCAAAACCTTAAGTCACTATGTGAAGTGTATAATTAAGTTATTAATGAATAAGATTTTATTTAACAACACTTAAACACTAATCACATTGTAGTCATTGAAAAGTTATTAAAATTAAACGTAAATATATATACAAAAGAAGATTAAATTAAAAGAAGATGGATAACTTAAAGAACAAAAGAAAAAAAGAAAAAAAGGGTAAACTAATAGTTAGCATATTATTTACAGAGATTAAAGTTAGTGTAAAAAAAAATAAAGCAAGGTACAATGCACCAAATTTACATAACATGAAAAGTGAAACATATATGTATTACAAAATTTACGATAGTAAAAGACATGAAATAGCACATTCACACAAAGAAAATCAAAAGTAAAATTTAAACATTATTAGAAACATAGGACATAAGACCCAAATACTAAAACCCATTGAAGGGAGATTGAACCAGTAAGGAAAATCCTTTTTTGATTGCATTTTCTTATTTAGGTACATATAGTTAGGGTGGGATATGTGAGAAAAAGGAAAGGTGATGCATAGTCATTTTAAACTAATTAATAGTGAACAAGAAGATTGTATCTTGCGCAGTAATCACGAAGTCAATACCAACTTTAATGGAAAAACAATGAATGAAATGCAATGAAGGATATAAACCTTTGCCTGACTATAAACCAATGGATCTTTGCAATCACGTTCAAGGTCACACTCGAAGGATGCAACCTACAAACCGATAATAATGTCACACAAATAATGGTCAATTGCATGAAGAGGAAACTGGGAATAAAAGAAAGAAACCTTACTATCGGTCATGGCCTCACTCCCAAAATGGGCAACATCTAGGTATGAAAAAGGAGAGAATCCCCTATCCAAAGTAGTTCCTTGCTTTTATAAGTCTCTTGAGTCAAATAGATGGTCACAATCCTGTTTTATTAGACTTCAGATGAAGTCATGGTTGTTGCATTCGTTAAAGTTTCTAATAAATATTCATCTCTTATTTAAAAATTCTCCCCATTTGTATGGATTCATTATTTAAAAATATTTGATAACTGTTCAAATTATTTTATTTTACTTTATATTAAATCGTTGCCTCATAATTTCACCCTTTTATTATATGCATATACATTTTCCTCATAGTTTTTGTTTGTTATAATAGGCGAAAATAATGATTTGCAGGTAAATATATCTCCAAACTATTAATCAATTGCTTTCATTGATCTAGGTGGCTATGGAGTACCTCAAAAATTGAATTCTTCAAATCTCATCATAACTAGCGTCAGATCTAAGAGCTTGTCAAAATATTTCCAATGGCACAAACAATGCCTTAATCCGAGTCCATATGTGATAGTTATGGCGAGTGAAACTTTTGGTCAAACTAGGCAAAAGTCAAAGTCAAATTCAGCCCAGGGTGCCATGTGGCACTCCTAGAGGCAACCACGTGGCACTTCCAGAGGTTTCCACGTGGCACTCCCAGGGGCCACCACATTGCAACAGAGACATTAGGCCTGGTGGGACCCATAGAGTTAATGTGGTAGCCGAGTCAACAACCCAAGTGCACCCATAAGCAAGTGACATGGCAACACCACAAGTTGACACATGGAAACTAGGTGGTAGAGGTAGCATATGATGTGGACCATTGAGATGTTGCCACACGACACCTCAAATTAAGCCTAAGTGGACTTGGAATGATGCAAACTCCATTTTTGTCCTATTCTCATGGTTTGTGGAGTTGTTACAAGACGGGCATACATTTACCATATATTATATGGTTTGAAAACTATATTAAAACAAAAATTGGGCTTTAAATATTAGAGAAAAGCTGGGAGTATATGGGTTTTGAACCCAAAACCTCCTTAGCAACAAGTAATTTAATATGACAATGCCAACTACACACTTTGTCGTATTCACCCTCACACTTTGTTAGAAAAATGCCATTTGAATGGTTAAGGGGAACCATGGAGAATGCATGAGGGAGGATGGTGCACGCAAGCTAATGTAGGAATAAATCATGAGAAGATTATAGGGATACTCCCAAAGCATATATTAGGGAATATTCCTAGTATATTCCTTTTATGACATTGTGAGGAATCTAAAAGATTCCCTGACGGGCCAAAATTGCAAGTGGCAGAAAGTGACCGAGTTTATACTCGTTTTAATATGAATTTTGCAAGGATCGCAACGATGTAGTTAATTTTTGCATATGAGTAGTGGATTTCAAGGGTCATGGAAGAAACCTGCCTTCTTTATTAATTGTCAGGCATAAAGTTCAAGAAAATAATGCACCTTTGAGAAGTATGTCATGTTTACAATGAAAATTCTAAGGAGAAAAAGATGGATCTAATGGAACTATGATTGTTGTGATTTGAGTAGCCTAATTTCAAGCCACTCCCACAAATGGAGGTATGTTACACAACATTTTGTCACTATCTCTGTACTCCCCGTTCCTCGATTTTGGAGGATGTCCATAGTGACCCTCATGTGTTTCCCTATCATGAAGAACATGTCTTTACATCACTCTTCATCTGCAGAACATTTCCCTCTTACATCATTTCTAAAGAATATTCCTTCAAACTCAGTTTTCAAGGTTGGCGCTATCCCTCAGTTTCTTCCCCGTGCTGATTCGCAGAGTTTAACACTGAGCCTAGCACCAATTAGCGCTGGTGTCCATCCATTACCCATCCGATCCTCTTTTGGAAAGTTTTTATAAATGGAGTCAAAGCTTCCAGGTCTAGAAGCATCGTGGAGGGAAGTCTAGTAAATAGTTTGTCGAGATAGAGCCGAGAGAGACTGTTTGGGATCCTTCGCCCTATTAACAGGGAAAAAGCCAAAAGGGATAAGATCTCTCCCATGATAAGAGGATCCATGTCCCCTCCCTTAAGCTATATAAACTTGTACTTTTCCAACCTCAGCTAGCTAATGAAAGGGCTGGAATAATCTGCAAAATCGTGATAGCCAAAACAACTCTTGATAGCCTTAGTCTTCTAGTTTGTGCTTGTAAAGGGAGAATAATTTTGTAGTTTGTTTGGTTTGGAGTAAAGAGGAAGAAGCCTTGAAATTCCATTGTTTGTGGTTAATCATGAGATACTAATAGTGGTGTTGGAACCCAGACATGTCGAAGGAAACTTTCAATGCTAAGGCGAAGGTTGTACTTTCCTTTTTGTCATAATAATACAACTGTTATTTTGTTTCCTATATTAATTGCATATGGTATTTGGTAGCTTAAGACTCCTTAGCCTCTTAACTAGGTTGAATCTATTGTATCCTATCATGTTTGCTTTGGTTCCTTTTCTATTTGTTTCAGATGCTTCATTGACATTAAGGAGCTAATCACTAGAGCAAAGACACAAGGACTTCATCAAACAAGGATAAGCAATACAAGAGGTAGGATCTTATCCATTCTCAATCTAAGGGAAATTATGTCAAATTGTCCTATTTGTGGCTATAACCTCACCCTTGGGCTAGAGGGATTATATCTATCGGTAGAGAGAATCTTCCTACTCCACAAATTGGTGACCATACTAGGGACCCATCCCTCTCTTTGGATTATTTTTCATTTCATGATTTGTGACAACTTTTCTCATATCACTCTTTCTCTTTCGTAATCTGTACTGTACGTTATCTCCTGCTTTGATTCTTGAATTTAGAGTGAGAGGTCTGGTTTTGGTTCACGGAAATTTTTCGTTTTTCTTTGAATCCCTTGATCAAAGTTGTTATTTTGCTAACATTAGTGCTGGTCAACGTGAGTTCCTTTTGAACAGTCGGGCCACAACCCTTTATGATGCTTGTTTCTAATTAGATAATCGCGTTGATTCCTATAGGTTGAAATCAGGGTTTCTCTTAAATCATTTCCACTGTGTCTTGTCCTCATAGATTTTGTTCATTGGCTTGTTTGCCTATTCTCCCTGACTAGAATGCTTTGTTAGCTCGATTTGTCTGCTTGATTGGTTTGAGATTGCATTACTTGATTTTTTTAGTTTTTGGATGGTTTGTGTTCCTAGGGCATCTAGGTCATTGTCCATTCATTCGTTTATATTATCATTAAGCCAAGTTGGTGATTTACTGCTTCATGCATTTCATGTTTTAGTCCTTGCATCTATATTGCTCTGTTTTCAATTGAATGAGTGAAAATGTTACATTTTCTCTTCTCTTGATGAACATCTCTTCTCTAAGCATAGATTACATTGCTCGGTTTTTTTTATTGAATCTTTGCATATTTAGTTTGAATGAAGTTATTTTTATCATGCTTTGCATATGATTGATGTTTGGTTGTTTGAAGATTTTCATTGAAATGTTTATGTGAAAGATTCATTTTATCATTACATTGAAGAAAATACATCATTATAGTTTATTTAATTGATATGTTGCATGGAGTAGCATCATTGAAAGACAAAATTACATCATCATGAGCATTTGAAATAAAATGAATTTCTTTTACTATCAAAAGGACTAGTTGAAGTGCATCTAATAGGAAGAGTAGGAAGTGGAAATAATTTTCATTGTTTTTCTTTGAAAAGAGAAGTCGTGAAGAGTCATCTTGCTTTCATTTGCTTGTTTGTTACATTAATTATTTTCCCTTATCTCAATTAGTGTAAGAATTCATTGAATTGAAAGGGTTTTGTCTCATATAGCTTCACATAAGAGTTTTTCAGGTGACATTGATAGGACCTAAAAACTGAGACTTAATTTCAAGATTAACCTTTAAAATATATTCAATTAAACTAAGGTGCATTTGAAACTAAACGCTTACATTTAGAGGTCTAGGCTAGAGATGTGTTCTGACATCTTTAAACCTAGCAGTTGTCCTTCGCTTTAGCTTTAGAAAGAGTTAGTACTGACTTGTGCTCCCCATACCATCACGTATATAAAGGGAGACCCCACTAGGTTTGTAATCCTTTACCCATAGGAAGTCGAGTCTGCCGCCTTGTAAACGTGATACACCGAACACAACATTCGGGAAATTGCTTGCTCGTACTTTTTGGTTCATCGAGAGTTATTCTGTAGTTCACGGTTACCTGGTAATACTTAAAACATCATCGAGAACTTGTCCTTTCGAGCTCGTTCAAACCGAAAGTGACTAGAGTCATCCTTGCCTTGTTCTCGACTCTTAAAATATGAAAAAGCATTAGTTTGTTTCAACATCTTAATTTTTTTTTCCCATGATCAAATCACATTCCTGATAGTTTTATTCTGGACCACATCGTGAGTGTATCCTTAATATATTTTAAAGAAGCCTTGAAATTAATATCTCTTCTCTTTTTGTTTGAGACAAAGTCATCGTGGCTGAACCATCATGTTTTCCTCGCCCCTCTTCCTCTCCTCCATTTGGCAGGTCATTCGGAGAAACTTTCCCTAAAGTTTCGCAATTGCTTGAGGATCAAGGTGTTGAACTGGGGATTATTCTGAGTATTCAACCTTTGTTCTCTTGTCCGCCTCCATCAGATACTAGGTCACCTTACGATTCTAGCTCGGAATCCTCTGATAATCCTATCCAAACTTATGAGAGTCCACAGGCTCCTAAAAGCCCGCAAAGATTGGTTACTTACCCACCAAACCCTTTTGTGATATCTCCTCAACATCCTTGTAGTCCATATGATAAGCCTAGTGTTCCTTTGTAGTTGTATCCTCATTCATCTTTGGCTCGTCATCGATTGTTTTCAATGGAATCTGAAGGCGAAATCCCAGTCTCCTCTCCGAGTTAGTGGGAATTTCTTGCTACTCACACTCCTCACGTGGGTGATGAGTAGGGATACAATTTCCCTCCAGAAGGTTTCCCTTTTACGAGAACAGTCCCGTCCCTTTATTATCCTGAGTTTAGTGAGCCCATATTGCCGCATGGTTATACCTCAATAGCTCAGTTTGTTTTGGGCACTCCTAGTGCCTCGTCATTGTATCAGAACCCCATTTCTTCTTTTGGCACCATGTCTACCTTACGTCCATTCATTCAGAACACAACATCTCAACTGATTGTACAAACTGTAGTCACTTCAGTTCTCGTTCAACCTACCATTCCATCTCAACTTGTCTCATTGTTTTGGCTGACTCTTTCGGTTCAACCTACGATCTCAGGTCAGGTCTTAGTAAGTTCTTCTACCCCTCCAGTGAGTGGACAGACTGTGCCACCACCTTGGGGGAAAGATCCTAATATTCCTATGATGTCTAGCAAAACCATTGTGAGTGGATTACAAACTCACATGGTTGGAATGAATCAACCCTTTTATGGCGTTATTCCTAACCTTGTTGGTCCATCAGGGTCATGTAACATCCAATACCAGCAGCCATACATGGCTCAAGTTCCATTACAACCAGCTTATGTTCCGTATGGTTCTCAAGACTTGGTTACTCCACCTTACATTCCTCAATTTGGACCTTATGTTCAGCCTGGTCAATCTGTTATGCCTGGTGGATATGGCCAGATCCAATTCGGGAACTATCAATACCTTCCGAGTATAACACCAGGAACTATCTAGCTACCCTTGCAACAACAAGGGAAGCCTTCATAGCAGCAAGGACAACTACTACAACCACAAGGGAAACCTTTTTAATAGTCGCAACAACCTTTGTAGCCGCAGACACAATTTTTTCAGTAGTCCTCCCAACCATTGTCCTCGCAAGGTCAACCTTTTCAGCAGCAGGGGCAACCTTTGCAGCGATAAGGTTAGCCTTTGCAATAGTCACAAGGTGAACCTTTGGAAGGTCAAGGTCAACTCCTACAGTGGCAAGTTCCAAATCCTTATGTTCAAGGTTAGCAGGTTCAAAATCCTTATGTCCAAGGTCAACAAGTTCAACAACCTTTTAACACATATGCCCATCAGAGGCCTATGGCAAGAAAATATCAAATCTACCCAGGACAGAATCCTCCCTACAGGCAAGGTAACCTTGAGTGGGGGAAAAATCAGATTCCATATGGACAAAATCCTCCACTGTGGGGGGGAAATCCTTACCAACAAGAATGGGTTCTGTAGTTTGGGTCTACTCAAAGGCCCCACATGCCTTTTAACACATAATTGCCTTTCTTGGCCACCTTTTAACTACCAAATGTTTCGAGGCTCACCAATGATCCTATCCTTCATTAGCCTTATTGACCTCCAATCCTAACGAAGGTTCTCAGCAATCGCCCCAAATTTGAGGGAAAAGCGAAGGAGGATCCACAAGCCCACATGATGACATATCGCCTCTGCTGCTCCTCCAATTCGTACATCGATCATTCTATATGTCTCTGACCTTTTCAAAGAACTCTCGCAGGGGCTGCAGTAAAATGGTACGTCAAATTGCCTCGAGGTACCTACGATGACTTCAACTGTCTCACGTTGACTTTCCTCACTCATTTCCAGCTACCAGTTCGCTATGAAACTGGCACCTATCTGCTAACATCACTTAAGCAAGACACCGCGACCCATATCTCCGATCACATCCATGAATGGAGACATTCGTGTCGCCTGATCAAGTTTGAAATTATTGATCAGTTGCTGACAGAATGGTTCACAAAATCATTCGTCGGCCCAATTGCTAGGGACATAGCTATGGGTGTGTGTGTTACTGAGGAGCGAGCCATTGCTCGTGCCCAATATTTAGACCTAGTCTACTGGCAATCTAGTACATTAAATGAGATGTTACCTAATGCTCCAAGACAATCATCAGATCTGATAGTATGGAAGTCTCTGAATACACGACTTGTTGATGGAGTGATTGGTTCCATGTCTCAAACTCCCATGAAATCTTCTTCCAAGAAGAAATTAGTCTCGAACACTAGTTCCAATGATCCCTCTAGAAATTCATCTTGTCCTAGAAAGACCTCTGAGGTTCATGCTGTCCAGTCTACCAAAACCAACAAAACCTCTAAGCGTAAAAAGAAGGGCAAAGGTAAGGCCAAAACCGATGCCCTGAAACAAGGTCCTCCTAAATATTCTATTGGTGATGTTTCTCAAAGGAAGTTGAAGTATCCTTGCCTCACTTGTGAGGACGATCATTACACTAAATATTTTCCCTAACGATCGGAAGTTAGTCGCTTGCTAGAAGGGACCCCAGTTGTCTTAAAATAACCCTTTCCATCCCAACAGACCCAAATGGTAGACTAGAAACAGTCTTATGCTTCCGCAGGTTCCCAAGTGTTTATGATGAATGTGCCTATAAAAGTGGCTACCAAATCTAAAGATTATCAAACCGCAACGACAAGGAAAGAGAATGGAAATACCCCTTCCTCATCTATCCCATCTACCTCTGATCCTCTCCATATAAAGAGACCTAGTCCAGATTCCGTTGTCCAACCACCCACTTGAGGTGTGCTGCAAAAGTCCTCGTATAATCCAAATGCTCGAGCCGCTCAATAATACAACATTGTTGAGGATTTAGCTCAAGCGCCATCAACCATGTTTGCCCTCGAGGTCCTTCAAAGCTTTCCCTCTCAGCGGAAAGAATTTTTGTTAGCCATTAGAGGTGTTGATCCATCTAATTCCAATCTCATTTTCTTTGATCTGGAAAACCATGTTCTGCGCTTACCCCATCAGATTACCTTTCTCACTCAGGTCATAATCAATGACGATTCACAAGACCATCATTGATGAAGGTGCTTCCACCTGCATCATGTATGTGTATTGTTGGAAGGAAATAGGTTCCCCTACCCTAAACCAATAGCCTAACATATTGGAAGCCTTTGATGGACACAATTCTTGACCATTTGGTGTCCTTCCTAATCTTGCCATTACCTTGGAAGGTAAGACAGTTAATGTCGAAGTAGAAATTGTTGATGAAAATCTTAACTATAATCTTCTAATCGGGCAGAGTTGAACCCATGCTATGGATTGTGCAGCCTCCTCTCTTTTCTGTGTGCTCCATTTTCCTCATCAAGGGAAAATCGTCACAATCGACCAATTGTCTTTCTTTGCCTCTTCCTCCTCAAATGTCAATGTTCCATACATGAAGCATACTGGTGCTACATATGAGAGTGTGGGGGCAAGACTTTTCAAAGATCTTGCCTTAATGGGTATTTTTCCTCTCCCACCTTTGAATGTTGCCTTAGTCAACATGATATTAGTTAAGTTTGATCCTTGGGTCATTCCCCCTCCTGATCATGTTGATTCATGGGGTGATGTCATGTCATTAAGCCCAACCAAGATTAATTATGTGGAGATTGTTTCGGCTTCGACTTCGATATCTACTGATCACACTGCTTTGAGTACCTCTCTTGATGCATATTCTCAATCCCCTTGGCTTGGTTCTTCGGATTCTTTTGATCCCTTAACCGAGACATTTCCTATTGATGAAATTATAATGGAAATTATGTCTCTTGAGGAAGCACCTTGGAATGATACTCATCATCGTTCCTCGTTCTTACCTAGCCCAGAAGTCATGTCTACCTATCTTGAGAAGTTCTCTTCTCGTTTCCTGATCCAACCACTTCAAATGCCTATCATGACCCATGAAGTCTAGTCAAAAGAGAACATTGGTAATATTACCCAAACAATTCCTATTGACATTTCTGTTAAACCTTGTATCGTGAACATGTTCATATTGAGGTAACTTGTTCTCCTTATGAGATCAAGCTTTATACTCGTCTTTTTGAAGAGTTTCGAGATTTTTTTGCATGGTCATATGAAGAAATTCTCGGTATTGACCCAAGTATAGTCATGCACAAAATTCTGGCTTAGCCTAAACGTGAAGCTTGTTTGTCAACGACTTCGTCCTGTGGACCCTAGAAAAGCGACCGCTATTAAGGCGAAGGTTGAAATAATTCCTAAAGATGGATTTATTTATCATATACCTCTGACAGATTGGGTGTCCAACATCGTACCGGTGACTAAGAAACAAGGCACCATTCACGTCTGTGTTGATTACCATGACATTAAACGTGCCTGTCTGAAGGACAATTATCCCACTCCTTTCATAGACTAGATTATAGATGAATGTGCTGGGAGTGATATTTTCTCATTTATGGATGAATTTTCTGGTTATAACCAAATAAATATTTCATTGGCTGATCAACACAAGGCTGCCTTTATCTATTTGTTGGGGACTTTTGCATATAGAAATCTCCCTTTTGGCCTTAAGAATGTTGGGGCTACTTTCGAATGAGCAATGTCTTATGCTTTTCATGACTTTAAAAACATCGTTCAACCTTATCTGGATGATCTTCCTACTCATTCACTTAAGCGCCATCACCCTCTTGATCGTCTTTGACAAATATTTCTTCGTTGTAGACACTATAACATTTGGCTTAACCCGCATAAGTGCGTCTTCTGTGTTGAGTCCGGACGACTTATCGGTTTAATTGTTCCGAAGGATGGTATTTGTCTTGATCCTCTCAAAGTTGAGGTTATTTTTAATCTACCTGCTCCCTCTTCGTTACATTAATTACAGAGTCTACAAGGGAAAGTGAATTTCCTTCATCGCTTTATGCCTAACTATGCTACGCTAGCTATAGGGTTCACCCGATTACTTAAACAAGGAACTCCATTTCTTTGGGATGAGACTACGCAAAATTATTTCGATGACTTGAAAGTTGTCCTCACTAATGCTCCTTTATTGCATCCTCCAAACTACCATCATGATCATTACCTCTATCTAGTTGCGGCTTCTAGAACTATTGCTATGGTACTAGTGCAAGACGATGACGAAGATGAACATGTCATTTATTACCTTAGCTGCAGCCTCCTCGATACTGAGGCCTATTATGCTCATGTCAAGAAATTGGCTTTGGATGCTATTCAGGTTGTTCAACGGTTTTAGAATTATATTCTCCTCCACACTACAACTCTGATTTCCGATTGCAACCCCATGACTTATATTCTGACTCATTAGTTGCTTGGGGGAAAATATTCCAAGTGTATTGTCATCATCCAGGAATTCGATTTGGTTTTCACTTCTGCCAAATCGAAGAAATCGCTTGTATTTATTGAGTTGGTTTGCTATTTTTCCTTTGCTTCTCTACATACTGGTGCTGATGAGTAGTTACCCGATGAGACTCTTTCTGATTAGCACTCTCGATCCTTGGTACGGTGATATCATCGTGTATCTCCAAATTTCTACCTTCTGGTCTGCATTGTCCAAGGATGATCGCCGATGCATTTGACATCAATCCCAACCTTACCACATCATTGGGGATACTTTATACCACATTGGTGTTGAGCTGTTTTACAATCTCTAATGTGTCTAGTAATGGTGGGAAGCATGGTCGAGGATGGTCCAAATTGAACACTCAATGAAAGACAAGGAATGGGGGAACGTTGTGCTCCAAAGCATTATTTCCCACATCTTTTTAAATGGTGTAGGGACCATATCGGAGTGGTCTGAGCTTTTGATGGGCTCTAGTAAGGCATTTTTCTGAAAATGCAACCAAACTTTGTCGCCCACCTGTATCTTGTGTCACACCTGATGTTGATCATGTCACTACTTGTACTTGGCATTTTTGAATGGAGTGGCGATATATTGGCCCATTGGGTAGAGCTTATCTAGGAGTCAGATTGAATGAATGGTTGATCTGACAATGTAATGGTATCCCTGTCAGTGAGGAGAAGATGTCCCTGTATCCTTTCATGATCTTATCCACCTAATTCTGTTGCGTGGAGGAACCATTCCCAAGGGCCATGGATGTGGCTACAATCTTCCCCTTACTTTGAGAGTGAACCAAAAAGAAAATAAATTTCCTATTTTGTGAGATGATCTTACTGCCTTTCTTAGCAGAGATCAAAGAAGTGGTGGTAGGTGGGGCTACCTCCAGTACCCTGTATAATGTGTTACACAAAGAAATAATAACAGCACAAGGCCTTGACTCATACACAACATGTCTCTTCCACAAGTATGGTTGGACTAATAATACATCACAAATATCAAGAGGTGCAACATCACACAATACCTCATCTGTGAAGGGCTTGATTTTGTAGGGAAGGCGACACTCCTAGCGGACTCGGAGATCTTGTCCTTGGTGAAGCCACCCGATCTTGTACGGTTGCAGGTGTGGTATGGTCGGTGGTTGCAGCCGCTTCAGGACCTCTATTGAGATGAGGCTCTTTTGGCTCCCACTATCAATAATGAATTGTAGTAGCAAACCCTTCACCCACATTTTTGAGTGGAAAAGACGCTCCCCACCTCTGGATCTTCTGGCTCATTCTTCTGGATCTTAGTGGTGGAAATAGTAGCGTTGGGCTCCGCATCAATGATCTACTTCCCTTTGTCATTTCTCTTTCTGGGTCTGACTCAGGGTCAGAAGATGCATCTGATTCTAAAGCCTTCAACTCGGCCACCAGCGACTGCTTGGCCCGACACTCACTTGTGCTGTGAGTGGGGCTCGTATGGAACTCACACCACTTTCCTGTGTCCTTCTTTGACTTTGCGGTGTTGTTCTTTTCTTGTGGCTTCAATGGGTTGTCTTGGGTCACCCCGCTTTGGCTTTGTCCTTTGTCCTTCAGATTCATAGATCCAAAGTCTCACTTATTTTGTTTAAACTTCTACTTGATCTTAACAGCATATCGGTATGTCATGCAGAGCGAGGAGATGTCTAGGAACTCCATCACGTCCTGGATTTATCTATGCAGGCAGCCGTGGTAATTGAGTACCAAATGTTTCTCAGAATCATTGATGCCCAACTTCGTGCATAGGGTATGAAAAACATAGGTAAAATCTGGCACATCTTGAGCCCTTCCTTGTCACAGCATGGTACACTTTATGTATTTGTCCTCATAGCTCCTAACATGGTAGTACTACTCCTTGATGGCATCTCAAAATGAATTCTAAGTGGGAGCAGCGAAAAACAGTAAGTTCGTACTTTCAGCCTTTTGCTCACAGTAGGTTTCCCACTAGTCCTTGACGTGGGGGGTTGCTTTGAGAAAAGCGAAAGAAATATTTTCCCAGCTGGAAAAATCATGAACAGAAAAATACTCTTCTAGCTGATTTAACCATTTATTTACAACATCTGCATCTATATGACCCTTGACTATGAGGATTTCAAAGTTAGCTTTTACCTTAAATGGTGTGGTGTTTCTAGAGTAGCTATTAGATGTGTCGCCCCTAGGTAGCCACTGAAGGATCTAGACAAAGTTGTCCATCATCGTGTTCCTTTGTCACTCGAGGGCTTCTTTGAGCAAGATTTTGATAGGATCTCCTGCCCCCTCGTCTTTCTTTTCATCCGCCATGGGAGGCTGTTGAGATTTGTGAGGCTGGTCTTGTAAAGGTTCGACTAGCTCAAGCCCTAACTCCTAATATCCTGACCTTGTTGGGGACATACAAAGAAAAACAAAGAAAGAGCAGACCGCTCTGATACCACTGATCCAAATTTAAACACAAATGCAACAAATTGTAAATATAATGATAAATACAGAGATGCAACAGAAATAACACTTCCTTTGATTAATATCAAATAATGAAATATGCTTAGAAACAGTATGGAAATGAGACTAGCTCGGCAATGGTAGCTTATTTCTGAGAAGAGATGTGGTGGCTACATGCCTTTGAACCACTTTACAATGAGGCTCAAGGGCTTGTTTATTATTGAACAATAAGTGCAAACCCTAAACAACCAAAACCCTAACCCGAGGAGATGTAACACCAATAGTTTATGGGCCGCGTTGGGGTTAGTTCGGCAGCCAACTTCTCGAGGTCATGAATTGATCATATTATCTCCATTTAACGTGCATGATATCCCGTTGGAAAGATCTCTCCAAGGACTAGGAATAAAAAATTGACTTACAAACAATCGTTGGCAGTAGATTTCCAAAACAAAGTTGTTTAGGGCCTCAAAATGGCTCTCGAAGTTTAGGACCCGTAAAAACCGCTAAGAATAGTAAATTGTGCCACAATTAAGGAAACTAAAAAACTAAAAGAAACAATGGTGGGGGTCCAAGTGGAATTGGCGGGTGGCCACCAATATCCACCTAGATCAGGTGTTGATTCGATTCTTCGCCGATGCTTAGTTCTCGATGAGGCTGAAAGTGTCAATGACTATCATTCTAGTGCATGTGGTGGTCATTTGTCTAGCTACACCACTACTCAAAATATCCTCCACACTGTCTATTTCTGGCTCTCCATCTTTAAAGATTGAATTCTTGTTTTTTGCAAATGCCACAAGTGCCAGATTTATCACTGGAAAATATGTGCCCCACCCACTCTCCTTCACCCCATTATTACCATTAGTCCCTTTTCCAAATGGGGCATTGATTTTATGACATGTAACCCTCATTTGCCCCGGGTGGGGGCATGGTTATATTATCGTTTCCATGGATTACTTCACCAAATGGGCTGAAGTGATGCCTATATTTTCAGCTGACGGTAAAACGGCTGTGCAATTTCTCTCCAATCATGTGATTTCCAGGTTTGGAGTGCCTCAAGCCATTATCACTCACCATGGCTCCAATTTTCGCCATTATATGATGGTTGATCTAACTTCTAAATTGAGCTTACATCACGATGGCTCAACTCCTTATTACCCTCAGGCCAATGACCAAGTTGAAGAGGTAAACAAAGGTTTAGTTACTATGCTTCAATGCACCATTGGTGTTGAAAATTGGCAACAACAAATTGCTAAAAATAGAAGTGCTAAAAATAGCAGTTTGGGTATCAGTGCTGGATTAGGCAACAGGGAAAGAAAAATGGAAGTGCTAAAAATAGAAGTTCTATTTTTAGCAGTGCAGTGTGAATTCCTATTTTAGTCAGTCCCTAGACTAGAAATAGGAAGTAAAATTCGAATTTGGCCTTACCACCAGTTGGGAATATTAATTAATTAATTCTCCATGAGTTGATTAGTTAAGGAAAAATAAACTTGAATTCTTTGTGAGAACATGCAATTATTTCTCCACTAATTCGGGAATGTGTCCTTGATTTGCTCCACTAATTGAGGAATTAAGGATGAGTTCTATATTGAGAGGATCAGTTGACTTAGTTTAGCTTAGTCAAGTTCAATTAGATTAATTTCACAAGTTGTTAAATTAAATTAATGATATTTAGTTTGTTAATGCTTGCATGCATGTAACAACTGGTATTTTCAGATAACTAAATATTATAGCTTAAATAACTCATGCATGTTAGTTCAGATAGATACCCAGTTGAGATCAGAGAAGGGACAATGTACTATCAGTTGGATGAATATTTTTCCTATAAAGGAAGCTCATCCATAATGAGGATTTATCTCCTTCATGTTTGTGCAGTTAGATCAGAGGTTAGTGAGTGTGTGAAGAGGCCAATTCACATAGGTGGCAGCATTGGACCCCAAGGAAACTGCGCAAGGAAATAGGAGTCTTTGAGGGCAAAGGAGAAGGTTCGCAAGAAGCCTTTGGCTTTCTATGAGTAGCAGAGGGATTGTACTGAGAGCTGGATAGCTTCCAAGCTAAGGCTTTGTGTAATCAAGACTATATTTCCACTTGTATGATAATACAGAGATGGGGTTTTAGGCAAGTGCTTTCCCTGAGTAAATTCTTCTGTGTTATGTGTGATTGATTCCTTCTTATCAGTTATATGTGTTCTTATTGATGTTGCTCATGGTTGATTAAGCTTCTGCTAAATTGTTTGTAGAAGTAGATGAAGTGTTTTGCGTTAGTACATTGCATTACCAGGTGATCTACAAGTGGGAAATTTCTACATGGTATCGGAGCTAGTTGATTTGTAGAAAAAGTTCTGCATGGTATTAGAGCTAGCTGATTTGTAGAAAAATTCTACAAAATTCTACATGGTATTGGAGCACAGGTGATCAAGGAAGAACAATATACTAGAGGAAATTTCAAAGTTTTGAGTTTTGGGCCGAGAGTTTGTAGAGCAGATTTAAAAATTTTTGTACAAAATTTTCGAAAACAAATAGCAAATTTGGATTTCTTGCGGAAAAATACCCAAAATCGAAAAAAAAAATCAGCTGAATCGGAGTTTGGATGAGGGAGATATCGTTGATTTAAAATCAACTCATTTTCTAGAAAATTTCGTGACGGTGGGAAAGTGGAAATAGATTGGTGTGCTAGCCAAGAACGTGTATGCATTTGAGGTACAAGATGCAAGCAAAACCTTAAGGAGCAAGGCAAAGGTTAGATACTTGGTGGTTGAGAGGGAGAGTAAATTACCTCTCAACATGCAACGCTAGAAGAAGTCTCAGGCGATTGTGGAAGAGCCACAATTGGTGAAGCAGCTTCAGGAGGTTATGGAGCAGCCACAACTGGGGAAGCTGAGAGGAGACATAGTGGAGGCATCCACTCACGCAGAGACTTCCATTAGGGGGAAACTCTGAGCCAGGTGGGCAAAGGGATCACATGCAACCATACCTCCAGGTAGGAGATCAGGCAATGTGGAGTGATCATCCCAAGGAGGACGGGTAGGATCCTTGAGGTACCCGACCTCTTTGATTCGACTTTGCTATGAGAGCCCCGACGAGGAGTAGTAGAACTGACTAATTGGGTAGAGAGAAATGTGGATGGAGCGGCAGAGAAAGCTACAGTGCAGGGAATCCCAGGACAGCACAGAGCATGTACGCTGCAGTAATGCAAGAGGCACAAGTGTGTTGCATAGTGCAGGGTAGCACAGAGAAGGGTGCAATGGTTTGAGATGCATGGAGATGACTCAGTAGCACAGAGGTCAGAGAGGGAGCACTTGTCAGCAGCAGGTAGAGCTTCAGCATCAGAGTATGTTTCTAGCCCAACAGAGAGGTCAGTTGGGAGTTTTTTTTGTTCTGAGAGTTGTTGGAGCAACCACACTTGGTAGATGTGTTGCATGCAGAACATATCAGAGGTACAGGATCGGGTTCGAGAGGAAGTCTTTCTTGTTGAGAGGGAGCATTGAAAATTGGCAACAACAAATTGCTAAAAATAGAAGTGATAAAAATAACAGTTTGGGTATCAGTGCTGGATTGGGAAATAGGGAATGAAAAATGGAAGTGATAAAAATAGAAGTTCTATTTTTAGCAGTGCTATGTGAATTCCTATTTTAGTCAGTCCCTAGACTAGAAATAGGAAGTAAAATTCAAATTTGGTCTTACTAGTAGTTTGGAATATTAATTAATTAATTCTCCATGGGTTAATTAGTTAAGGAAAAGAAAACTTGAAGTCTTTGTGAGAACATGCAATTATTTCTCCACTAATTCGGCAATGTGTCCTTGATTTGCTCCACTAATTGAGGAATTAAGGATGAGTTCTATATTGAGAGGATCATTTGACTTAGTTTAACTTAGTCAAGTTCAGTTACATTAATTTAACAAGTTGTTAAATTAATGAGATTCAGTTTGTTAATGCTTGCGTCCATGTAACAACTGGTATTTTCAGATAATTGAATATTATACCTTAAATAACTCATGCATGTCAGTTTAGACAGAGACCCAGTTGAGATCACAGAAGGGACAATGTACTATCAGTTGGATGAATATTTTTCGGATAAAGGAAGCTCATCCATGATGAGGATTTATCTCCTTCAGGTTTGTGCAGTTAGTTGAGAGGTTAGTGAGTGTGTGAAGAGGCCAATTCACACAGGTGGTAGCACTGGACCCTAAGTAAACTGCACAAGGAAATAGGAGGCTTGGAGGGTAGAGGAGAAGGTTTGTGAGAAGCCTTTGACTGTCTATGAGCAGTAGAGGGATTATACTGAGAGCTCGATAGCTTCTGAGCTAAGGCTTTGTGTAATCCGGACTATATTTCCACTTGTATGATAATATAGAGATGGGGTTTTAGGGAGGTGCTTTCCCTAGGTAAATTCTTCTGTGTTATGTGTGATTGGTTCCTTCTTATCAGTTATGTGTGTTCTTATTAATGTTTTTCATGGTTGATTAAGCTTCCGCTAAATTGTTTGTAGAAGTAGATCAAGTGTTTTGCGTTGGTACATTGCATTACCAGGTGATCTACAGGTGGGAAATTTCTACATGGTATCAGAGCTAGCTAATTTTTAGTAAAATTCTACAAAATTCTACATGGTATCATAGCACAGGTGATCAAGGAAGAACAATATACTAGAGGAAATTTCAAAGTTTTGAGTTTTGGGCTGAGAGTTTGCATAGCAGGTCTAGAAATTTTTGTACAAAATTTTTAGAAACAAATAGTAGATTTGGATTCCTTGCGGAAAAATACCCAAAAATAAAAAATAAAAAAATTAGCAGAATTAGAGTTCGGATGAGGGAGATACCGTTGATTTAAAATTAGCTCTTTTTCTAGAAAATTTCGTGACAGCAGGAAAGTGGAAATAAATTGGTGTGCTAGCCAAGAACCTGTATGCACTCCAGGTACAGGATCCATGCAGAGCCTTGAGGAGCAAGGCAAAAGGTTAGATACTTGGTGGTTGAGAGGGAGAGTAAATTACCTCTCAACATGCAGTGCTAGAAGAAGTATCAGACGATTGTGGAGGAGCCACGATTGGTGAAGCAGCTTCAGGAGATTATGAAGTAGCCACAACTGGGGGACAGGAGACATAATGGAGGCATTCACTCATGTAGAGACCTCTAGTAGGGGGGAAATTCGAGGTAGGTGGGCAGAGGGATCACATGCAGCCATACCTCCAAGTAGGAGGTGGGGCGATGTGGAGTGATTGTCCCAAGGAGGAGGGGCAGGATCCTTGAGGTACCCAACCTATTTGATTTGAGTTTGCTACAAGAGCCCCGATGAGGAGTAACAGAACTGACTGATTGGGTAGAGACAGATGTGGATGGAGCTGCAGAGAAAGCTACAGTGCAGGGAATCCCAGGACAGCGCAGAGCATGCAGGTTGCAGCAATGTGAGAGGCACAAGTGTGTTGCACAGTGCAGGGTAGCACAGAGAAGGGTGCAATCGTGTGAGATGCATGGAGATGTTGCAGTAGTGCAGAGGTCAGAGAGGGAGCACTTATTAGTAGCAGGTAGAGCTTCAGCATCAGAGTATGTTTCTAGCCCAACAGAGAGGTCAGTTAGGAGTTTTTTTTGTTCCAAGAGTTGCTAGAGAAACCATACTTGGTAGATGTGTTGCATGCAGAACATTCCAGAGGTACAAGATCAGGTTCAAGAGGAAGCCTTTCTTGTCGAGAGGGAGTGTTGAAAATTGGCAACAAGAAATTGCTAAAAATAGAAGTGGTAAAAATAGCAATTTGGGTATCAGTGCTAGATTGGGCAACAGGGAATGAAAAATGGAAGTGCTAAAAATAGAAGTTCTATTTTTATCAGTGCAGTGTGAATTCCTATTTTAGTCAGTCCTTGGACTAGAAATAGGAAGTAAAATTCGAATTTGGTCTTAACAGTAGTTTGGAATATTAATTAATTAATTCTCCATGAGTTAATTAGTTAATGAAAAGTAAACTTGAAGTCTTTGTGAGAACATGCAATTATTTCTCCACTAATTGGGGAATGTGTCCTTGATTTGCTCCACTGATTGAGGAATCAAGGATGAGTTCTATATTGAGAGGATCGGTTGACTTAGTTTAACTTAGTCAAGTTTAGTTAGATTAATTTAACAAGTTTTTAAACTAATGAGATTCAGTTTGTTAAGGCTTGCATGCATGTAACAACTGGTATCTTCAGATAACTGAATATTATAGCTTAAATAACTCATGCATGCCAGTTCAGACAGAGACCCAGTTGAGATCAGGGAAGGGATAGTGTACTATCAGTTGGATGAATATTTTTCCTATAAAGGAAGATCATCCATGATGAGGATTTATCTCCTTTAGGTTTTTGCAGTTAGATCAGAGGTTAGTGAGTGTGTGAAGAGGCCAATTCACACAGGTGGCAGCACTGGACCCCAAGGAAACTGCACAAGGAAATAGGAGGCTTGGAGGGCAGAGGAGAAGGTTTGTGAGAAGCCTTAGACTGTCTATGAGCAGCAAAGGGATTGTACTGAGAGCTAGATAGCCTCCGAGCTAAGGCTTTGTGTAATCCGAACTATATTTCCACTTGTATGATAATATAGAGATGGGGTTTAGGCAGGCGCTTTTCCTGGGTAAATTCTTCTGTGTTATGTGTGATTGATTCCTTCTTATCAGTTATATGTGTTCTTATTGATGTTGCTCATGGTTGATTAAGATTCTACTAAATTGTTTGTAGAAGTAGATCAAGTGTTTTTCTTTAGTACATTGCATTACCAGGTGATCTACAAGTGGGAAATTTCTACATGGTATCAGAGCTAGCTAATTTGTAGAAAAAGTTCTACATGGTATTAGAGCTAGCTGATTTGTAGAAAAATTCTACAAAATTCTACAATTGCGATGCACAAATCCAATTGGTGTCTCCTTTTTTCAGCTCCATGGGCCTACTAAACCTCGACTAAAGACAAAACTAAATTCACACCCTTTCAGCTAGTCTATGGTCTTGAAGCTACCTTACCGTTTGAATTTTAAATTCCCTCACTCAAAT
Source organism: Pinus taeda (assembly GCA_000404065.3). NCBI lineage: Eukaryota > Viridiplantae > Streptophyta > Pinopsida > Pinales > Pinaceae > Pinus > Pinus taeda. Next base: position 22,474 of record APFE030376018.1, on the reverse strand, counting down.
TGGCTATCGAATTACTCCCTGATACCTCGCCTCAAGAGGAGTGTCTCCTCTATTTAGAACGACTGGATGAAACCCATCATCTCGCTACTTTAGTTATTCAAGCACAAAAAAAGCGAGTTAAATCCTATTTTGATCAACTGGTCTTTCCTCATGCTTTTTCTGAGGGTGATTTTGTCTTGCTATATGACCAAGCTAACAATAAGCTAGGGGTAGGAAAATTCAAACCCATGTGGCATGGGCGCTATATTGTCAAGTGTGTACTACAAAAAGGGGCCTATGAGCTAACTCATTATGAAGGTAACCCTATGCACAAGCCTTGCAATGGGTTGTACCTCAAAAAGGATTATGCGTGAGTCGTCTCGCATGGTTACTTATGTACATAAGTGTGTTATTAATTTTTGTGCAGTTTGGTTTGGTGTGTTTTTTCAAGTAGCTTTCCTACTTATTATGTCTTCACCTGCTTTGCAAATGTCTATCACTCCTTATGTTGGTTTTGTTGATGGTGCTTGTCATAGTACCTAGAATTTATTATGCACAACATGGGCTATTTATGACCCTCATGGTGAGTTGATTGATTTTCAAGGCATTTGTTTAGTTCCAACAACTAATAACATTGTTGAAGATAGTGCAGTTCTCAAACTCTTGTCAGAAGCTATTGCTCTTGACATTCGAAAAATGGTTGTAAACCTTGATCGACAACTTGCTATTCTTCAGCTCAATGGGGAATATTCTGTCAGAAACCCTCAAATATTAAGAATTTTTTTGTGTATTCGTCCCTTGGAAAGAAATTTTGATTATATTACATATCATCACATTCCTAGGCATATGAATACATTAACAGATGCAATGGCTAATTATGTTTTAGATAGACATTTATGCAATATGTGAAAAACATTGTATCATAGTAAACATGAAATATAGCATATATATGTCGATAATGTTTGAGTGTAATACATCAAAATCCAGAAAATAATATGTGTGTTCCAAATACATCCATGGCTCACATGCCTCAAAATTGTAAATGCTAACTATAGACTACTCTGCGTGATGCTCGTGATAGCATGTTACTGGTTGCACTACATGAGTCCATAATTGATGGATTTGATCTGACACTCCCGCAATGTGCCACTAATAATGACGAGGGATGTTCTCAATCCATGCATACTCAGGAATCCCTCTCATCAGGTTATCCAAATTGCGAGCGATCTCCTCTTCATTGTCAATTCCTTCTTGGTAAGGAGTGACCTTGAATTGCCAAACCACATGTCTCGTTATTGGGGACATCCTTGCTAGTCTCTCTGGTCCAACATCTGTAATTACAAAGTCAAGGTGTCAAGAATACATATATTCCAAAATAATAAAATACCAAAAACAAAATTGTTTTCCTCACCTCCATCATCAAAGTCCTCTCCCTTTGGGAGTGGTGTGTTAGGATCACCGTTGAAGTCAGTCTTGCTATACATCCAATCCCCCACAACGATCAAGTATCGTCTAAGCCACATAAAGAAGGCAGACCTGTAAGAAATTTGTTGGTCCCCTCGAGATTTGGGCATGAGCTTGCTCCATCAAACCATTCTTGGATCTCATGGTATCAGGGGGTTCACCTCCACCATCTGATAATGGAATAGTGGGATTCATTCCAAGAAGAAGGTTACTAGGATAGAGCCATATCCAAATTGCCTCAAATTCCCTGCTTTGCATTTGCATAGTTTTCGCTTCATGTTTACTTTCATTACTTCCCTTTTGTTGAAAATAGTGGGTGCCATGCACTCCATAACATATTGGAAGAGAGATTTGTTGGACTCATGTAGTGCTTGAGCCCCATCTACTCGGTTGATGGTCAAAAGTATCACCTTAAATAGAATATCATTTATTGTCATAATATCGATCTTTCCACTTGTATATTTCACAGCTCCTAGCCAATGTTAGACAAGCAACATGTTTATGCTCACCCCAATAGGCCTACCTCCATGCAGTTGGACTGGTTCCCCTCTGTGAGATAGTCTAGTAATGAAATAATGTCTGAAGTCTTCAACTCCAACTCTTGGTCATGAATCACAAATACCTCCTGTCTGATATCCCATACCATCAGGGACTGCAGTAGTTAAGGTTGAGTCTGTAGGCTTGGCGTCAGAAAGAACTTGAGGAGCCCACAGTTCTGCAATGCATCAAGACAGTTTGGATCCTCCAAGGCCATTTGGTCTATTCTTTCATGTTTGCATTTTTTCCACTCAATCACCATTTTCTTGCCTTGATTTTCCTACAAACACCCCACATTTAACTCGATATTAGTTCTTGAAAGGGAAAATTTCAATTTAAAACATTGAATTTGGGCGGAAATCACAATTTTTTGGTTCTCTGCACTAGTGCGACTATTCTTAAAATAGGAGCATCGATGGCGTGAGAGCTTGTGTTAAAATATGGTGATCGGCGTGATCCTATGCCTGGATCCTGCGTCGACCATCGACGATTTTTTTTTGCAAAAAATCCCTCAGATCCACTAAAATGAGGGTTAAATGCTTAAAAAACAAGTATCAATGTGAAGAGTAGGTTCATGGTTCTTACCTGCAATGAATGGTTTGACGATTGGCTTCTTGGATCTGCAACAATTTGCTCCTAAAGATCTAGGGAAAAAGTGGGTAAAAAATTGCTCAAATGAGGTAAATGGTAAAAATGTTTTACTTTTTTCCATTTTTATAAACTTTTGACGTTATTTTAGGGTTTTAAAAGTATTTTTTCACCATTTTTCCTTAGAAATGGATAATGCGTTTGCTTCTTGTGCAGCAACAAGTGATGGTTTGCCGATGATGATGCAAAACTAGAGTGGTATTTAAACTCTTTTCCTGACTCGTAAAAAATGGAAATGAAAAGATTTCTGAGTATTTTTCCCTTTTTGACACGTTAAAGTAAATAAAAAAGGGGATTCTACTTTAAGCTCTTTTCCAACTCTCAAAACACAAAAATATTTCCAAGCTCTTGTTGTTTTGACCTCGTAAATGGTTCTGAAACATCGTTTACCTAGTATACATTTACCCCTTTTTCGGGATGGAATAAACTATGTATGAAAAAGGTACTTCTTGATTGACATGGACAAGAGGTTCTCTCGAGTACTGTATTCTACCTTTTCAAGCTCGAGAGACAACTTTACGAAAAGGGACCTTTTGGAGTTTTCTTTTTCATGTCTTTTTCAAACTCTCTAAACATGAAAAAGATACCAAGTTTTTCCTTTGTCGGACTCGTTAAAATTTAACGACATCGGATTCGTCGCCATGACGGACATGAGCTTCTCCTTCCTAGGGCTCGTTAATCTTACTAGGTCAGATCCATCCATAATCATTGCATTCCATTATCTCACGTCGATGATGTGGGATACATCATGGCCATCCTTTGAAAAGGTCACTTGTCGTCGACTTCAACTCATTATCCAGGAAGTTGGCCGAGAGCCTCGCTTCCAGTACCTTAGAGCTTGCATGCCCTAATGGAAAGTTCTTCACACTCAATGACATGTTCTCATCATTAGCCTTCGATCAGATGACTTCACAGGTGTTCAAATTCAGTTCCTTATTCAAACTTTGTGAATTGTGCTGTTGGTACCTTGAGAGCCATTGTCATTATTGGTGGTTTCTCTTGTGCTTGTTAATAGTTCACATCATTGACCAGTAATCAAGCGATGTTCTAGGGTGTTCGACTTTGATACATCTATTCACATGCTAGAATTTGTACTTTGATTGGGTTGTGTTGGAGTGCAAGAACCTGGGCTCAGTTTACAAAAGTCTAGGTTCCAAGGTGATGTGACATGATCATGCTTCTATACATGTCCCTTTAAGATGGATGGCTATGACAATACCATGAACCTGTTATATGTGATCCTTCTCATTATTGGATGGCTGCAACCATACCTTGGGTTAAATATGATCCTTTTTATTGGATGGTTGCGCCTATACCTTGGATCCATTTACATGATATTTTTCTGGATGGTTGCATCCATACAACGATTCATGTATCTTTTATCAAAGATTTCAGTGATGTATATGTATCTATGCTTGCTTGCAAGTTCTCCAATGATAGTTTTTGGTTCCATGCATCTACTCGTAAAGAATTTCACCCCTCACACTTATTCGGCCTTCACCCTTTAGGGGGCATTTGTTACACAACATTTTGTCAGTGTCCCTATACTCCTAGTTCCTCAATCTTGGAGGATCTCCATAGTGACCCTAATGTGTTTCCCTATCATGAAGAACATGTCTTTACATCACTCTTCATCTGCAAAACATTTCCCTCTTACATCATTTCCAAAGAATATTCCTTCAAACTCAGTTTTCAAGGCCGCTGCTATCCCTCAGTTTCCTCCCCACACCGATTTGCAGAGTTTAACACTGAACCTAGCATCGATCAGCATTGGTATCCATCCATTACCTGTGCCAATCCTCTTTTGGAATTTTTTTAAAAATGGATTCAAAGCTTCTATGTCTAGAAGCTTCATGAATGGAAGTCTGGTAAATGGTTAGTCAAGATAGAGCCAAGAGAGACTATTTTGGCTCCTTTCCCTTATTAAAATGGAACAAACTGAAAGGGATAAGATCTCTCCCACCATAACAGGATCCATGTCCCCTCTCTCAAGCTATATAAATTTCTCCTTTTCAACCTCAGCTAGCTAATGAAAGGGCTGGAACAATCTGCAAAATCTTGATAGCCAAAAAAACTCTTGATCATCTTAGCCTTCTAGTTTGTGCTTGTAAAAGGGGGAATAAGTTTGTAGTTTGTTTGGTTTGGAGCAAAGAGGAAGAAGCCTTGAACTTCCATTTTTTTAGGTGAACCCTGAGATGCTAACAGTGTTGCTAGAACCCAGACATGTTGAAGGAAACCTGTAATTCTAAGGTGAAGGTTGTACTTTCCTTTTTATCATAATAATACAACCGGTATCTTGTTTCCTATATCAATTGCATATGGTATTTGGTAGTTTAATACTCCTTAGCCTCTTAAGTAGGTTGAATCTATTGTATGCTATCATGTGTGCTTTGGTTCCTTGCCTATCTATTTTAGGTGCTTCATTGACATTAAGGAGCTGATCATTGGAGAAAAGACACAAGGACTTCATCAAACAAGGATAAGTGATACACGAGGTAAGATCTCATCCATTCTCAATCTAAGGGAACTTATGTCAGATTTTCCTATTTGTGGCTAGACCCTCTCGCCTGGGCTAGAGGTATTGTCTTTGTTCGCAGATTCTCTTTGCGGACAAAGACAATCCATCTAGCCCAAGGGAGAGAGTCTAGCCACAAACAGCACAATCTGACATAAGTTCCCTTAGATTGAGAATGGATAAGATCCTACCTCTTGTATCTCTAATCCTTGTTTGATGAAGTCCTTGTCTCTTTGCTCCACCGATTAGCTCGTTAATGTCAATCAAGCACCTGAAAAAAATATACAAGGAACCAAAGAATACATGATAGCATACAATAGATTCAACCTACTTAAGAGGCTAAGGAGTCTTAAGCTACCAAATTCCATATGTAATTGATATAGGAAACAAGATACTAGTTGTATTATTATGACAAAAAGGAAAGTACAACCTTTGCCTTAGTGTTGCAGGTTTCCTTCAGCGTGTCCAGCTTCCAGCACCACTGTTAGCATCTCATGATTCACCTCAAACAATGGAAGTTCAAGGCTTCTTCCTCTTTTCTCCAAACCAAACAAACTACAAACGTATTCTCCCTTTATAAGCACAAACTAGAAGGCTAAGGCTATCAAGAGTTGTTTTGGCTATCAAGATTTTGTAGATTATTCCAGCCCTTTCATTAGCTAGCTAAGGCTGGAAAAGGAGAAGTTTATATAGCTTGAGAGAGGGTACATGGATCCTCTTATGGTGGGAGAGATGTTATCCCTTTTGGTTTGTTCCCTTTTAAGAGGGGAAAGGAGCCCAAACAGTCTCTCTCATCTCTATCTCGACTAACTATTTACCAGACTTCCATTCACGAAGCTTCTAGACCTGGAAGCTTCGACTCCATTTAAAAAAAAATTCCAATAGAGGATTGACGCGGGCAATGTATGGATATGAGCATTGATCAGCACTAGGCTCAGTGTTAAACTCTGCAAACTAGCACGGGGAAGAAACTGAGGGATAGCGCCGGCCTTGAAAAATGAGTTTGAACGAATATTTTTTGGAAATGATGTAAGAGGGAAATGTTCTGCAGATGAAGAGTGATGTAAAGACATGTTCTTCATGATAGGAAAACACATGAGGGTCATTGTGGAGGTCCTCTAGGATCGAGGAACAGGGAAGTACAGGGATAATGACAAAATTCTGCGTAACAAGGTATAATGATGTATTTTTCCATGTACATGCCTTCTTTTGATGAGATTAATAAAGAGGCATCCCCACTATTGAAGCAGAGTCTGGAGACATAGTCCACACTGGAAAAACTCCGTTATCAAACTTTTTTGTGCATTTTCTTTATGGTCTCCTTTATGCTGCTTCTTCTTTAAGAGTTTGAATCCATGGTTTTTACATCCTCTTTCATGCAATTCTACTAACATAAACCAAAGAAAATATCTTGGTTAATGTCGGTAAATCAAATATTTCACATCAATTTTGGTATCAAAGAAATCTTCTTGCTAATGTAAATTGCAAGTATGAATGAGAACCAAATATTGCACGTGCAAAATGAGGAAGGAAAATGGATAACGACAAATATTTCCGTCAAGCCTTGTAGAAGATGACAGATATGGTAGGCAAATTGTTTGCATAGTATGAGAATAAATTGGCAAGGAAGGAAACGAAGAAGAAACAGAAAGCAAACAATGCTTTGGTAAAAGGAGGAGAACCTAAATCTCCATATTCAAGTGAATGTTCTTCTTCTTCCTCTTATTGTCATCATTCGAATGAGGAGATCAACCAAATCATTCAAGCAGAGAATTTTGAAATGAGGAAAATTCTACAAGAAGAAGAAGAATAGAAGAAAATATTGCATCTTCAATTAAGAGCCATGGAAGAGGCCTTGGAAAAGTTTAAGTGCAATGTGAAGTCATCATCACCCACTCCAGAATCAACAACTGAGGTAAACAATGTCCATGATTCTTCAGTTTCATGCTCTCAATATGATGATGATTTTAGTGCATTTGAAAGACCCTCCAAAGTCACATAAGTAAGGGATTTTGAGACAGTGCAAGATGCTGAGAGCACATTGCAATGTTTCAGTGACAGTGAGCATTCCAAAGGAATAGCTAGGGCAAGCTCTCCTAAATAGAGCTACACCAAAGACAACTGTTCAAATAAGGTAAAGAAAATTTGGAGGAAGAAAAACCATTGCCACCATTACAACAATGTTGGACATCATAAAGCCACATGTTGGAAGCTCCATCTGGGCTACACCTAAAGAAGGATCAGGAGCATATGAAATCATTTGTGAAGGAATTGGCTGATGAAACCTTTCAACAAGGTAATCAACTACAAGAAAATATCCCATTAACCTGTTTAGGTAAGAGACTAGTAAATTTTTAAGTATTTTATTATGGCCAACATTATAAATCAGATTTGTGAAAATGTTTGTACAAGTGATGAGGTGTATAACATCACTTATGAATGAAACATAATGATATTTTGGCCTTTTATTTCAATAGTATGGGGTATGGTTTTTTTTTAAGCTTGACCATGAGTGTTTTATAATCTCTTGGAAAGTATGGTCTTGTTTGGAATCTTACAAGTTCGACATGTGTTAACATATACATATTTTCTTATGGATACATGTGTCGGTTTCATCACTTCATGCTCCAAAGTAAAAAGGTCAAGGAGAAGAAAGTGTGGCATGTAAGAGGAATATGTTATGCAGATCAATATGAAAATATTATTTATACTTTTGGTGGACTAAAAATCCTTCAGTGGGGAGGAATGATCCAGGTGGCTCTGGAGAACCTAAAAAAAAAAACTTCAAATCTCAGCAAAACTAGCATCAGATAGAAGAGCTCATTGCAAGGTTTCCAATAATGAAAATGAGGCCTCAATCTGAGTCCATATATGAATGTTATGCCCAGTCAAATTTTTGGTCAAACTTGGAAAAAGTCAAAGTCAAAGTTCACCTAAGGTGCCACATGATAGCAAAATTAACAGTCTTGGTGGGACCCGCAGAGATAATGTGGCGACTCCAAGTGACATAGTATTAGCACAAGTCAACACATAGCAAGTAGGTGGCGGAGGTGGCATATGATGTGGACCAATGAGAGATTGCCACATAACCAAATCACATGGTGCCATGTGGCACCTCAAATTAGGCCCAAGTGGCATTGGAATGATGCAACCTCCATTTTTGTCTTATTATCATGGTTTTGGGAATCATTACAATATGGACATACATTCACCATATATTATATGGTTGAAAACTATATTAAAGCCAAAATTGGACTTTAAAACTATATTAAAGAAAAATTAGGAGTCCATGGTTTTTGAATCCAAAACCTCCCCAACAAAAAGTAACTAAATATATGCCAACCATTGTGCCAATAACATACTTCGTATTATTCACCCTCACACTTTGCTCTAAAAATGCATTTGAATGGTTCAAGGGGAACCATGGAGAATGTATGAGAGAGGATGGTGCACACAAGTTGATGCATGCATGAATCACAAGAAGATGCTAGTAATACTGCCAACGCATATATTACAAAATATTCTTTAAAGCAATATTAAACAAAATTTATGCTGAAAAGCATATTCAACATGTTTAATATACTTATGATGCAATTCATTAAATTTATGTACAAATACCTTTGTATGTGTTGTCTTTTCTGGTGACTTTTTGCTTAAAACATCTTCCACTTCTTTAAGAATTTTTGTCCATTCCTTAATGAAGTTCCCCTAAAAAAACCATTTTCAATTAATTCCAATTTCGAATGGTAAAATTTAGTATATTCCAAGAAGGTTTTGTCAAAATCATTCCTCTTTGACTTCATATAACAGATCATTTCAATCTCCATACAAATTTCCAACACTTTTTAATTTTATTTCAATTGTCTCTCTGTCACACCCTTGATCAAGTATTGTAGTTACTACATATTTCAAATTTTTCTTCAGTTCATCATAGACCAAATCACGGAAACATGTGAGTCCAACTTCTCCCAGCCAAGGATGTTGTTAATCATCCATAATACAAAAGAGATTTTTCATCTGTTGGACCATCTTCTCATGAATTTCCAACATCTCACAAATTATTTCAATAGTAACTCACCATGCCTTTCTTTTAAATAAGGTGAAACAACTGAAATAATGTACTTTTCAAAATATTCTCTATATTTGTGATACATCTCATCTCCATGGTTTTTCTTATGACATTTACGATTTGGTCTCCTTCCTTTGATATCTTCATGAATTCCTCTATGTTGTCCCATTTGGTTGATGGGTTTGTTATGAGAAAGAGACATAGACTAGTTATGATTCGTCTTGAGGGCGTTGCAGTTCCTGGTCGCTATGGCTCTCATGATCATCATGTTTATGTTGCGTAATAATAAACATATGATATTGATGTGGAGTTACTGATAACTATTTATTCTCTGAGACAAATACAATTTCAAATTCTTGATTTCCTTTTTGATTCAGTGTAGTGTCATGTTTTTCCATGTGGCCACCCTTTCCGCTTGACAACGGTAACACTATCTCGATGGTCTGGAGATATTCACTTGAATATTTGGGTGTTGAGCATGACATTTGTCCAAGAACACTTATAATAATTTTCATATTCCATTTCTTTGGTGCATTGAAACAAGTGACGAGCAACCTTCACTGTATTCGTCCTATTTATTTTAAAACATAAACAAATATATGTCCCACATGTATTTTAGGAAAGTTCACTACATATTTTATATTGCAACTCCCTTTAACCCGATGATAACAATATCCTTTGGTGCTCTAACATGGGTCTCTTGGGCGGTCTCAGCAAAGCATGGATTTTTGACTTTGATGTTAGCATGGACGCCCTAGTTTTTATTAAAAAGACAAACACTATCTCCCACATGCACGACGGGAAAGTGAATTATGTTGTACATCTATTATTTGATGTTTCACTTGGTATGGTGATGATGAGTCTCTTTGGCAATAGTGGGCCTTGGAACTTGAATGTGTGAGCTTGACTTGCCTATACATATAAGAAGTATAGGCAGAGAATTTAATGATATAATTTGAACTTTAATAACATTGGTCTTTGACTTGGTATTGACATAGATTGCACTTGATAATTGAGTGTTTGTGGCTGAGAGCCTATTCAAAGGCACTTTAGTAATAACAATATTTTTAATATTCATAAAAAGAACTACAAGTGGTTGTGGCTGAGAGCCTATTCAAAGGCACTTTAGTAATAACAATATTTTTAATATTCATAAAAAGAACAACAAAAATCATTTTAGTAATCTTTTATGAATTGGCACTTTAGTAACAAGAACTGGAAACCTTTCGAATTTTTGAATAAAGATTAATATTTTTCTTTTTTAGAGCAAAGGGGGACACGTTTGTTTTACTAATATAATTGGGAACTTAGATAACAAGGTTTTTGGATTCCTATTATGATTAGGAGGGTTAAGAGACGATAGGTACAATCCCTTTTTAACTTTCGACGATGCTAAGGGAGAGCCAAGGCATGAATTTCTTCATGAAAAGCCCTCTTGTTGTTTAATTTTATGATAGGTCACAAAGTGCATTCTTCAATAAAAATTAAGGAGACTCTTTTGCTTTGGAGGAGGCTCATCATGGGCATGCCATGTGATACTAGTATAAATGGACTTAAAAATAGGAAGACACCTGTAATGACTTGTGGAACTTTTGAAATGTTGATGTGCATCAATATATGGACTAAAATTTCTTAGTGCTCATTCCTTATGTATATGTATAATTTATGAATATATACTTTATTCTAAAAATTCATGCACAAATATATCTATATTCAATTATGATGGAAAAATTGTAAACAAGTAATAAGTGCATCATGGCCTTCCATTAATGTTTCATGTTAGTCATGATGCATTGATTATAATTTCCTTTCAAGACTATATAGATTTAAAATGAAATTGGAGATGTTTGTAAAGACTCAATGCATATTATGATTTGTTAGTTTGTATATTAATTATTAACCATGATAACAATTCTATTGAGTACGTGTTTTCAAGAAATGAACATACGACATGTACATGACCCTCGCATGATATATGTAGAATAAGATTGGGTATTTTTTTTTAAATTATCAATCATGGCTTGTTATTATGTGTAAACAAGAGAGTCTAACACCTTGACAGTTTGATGACTACACTTTTGATTGAAGTTAGGCTCTCAAAGAAAAAAAACGGTGCAGTAATTTGTACAAGGTAAAACAACTATAATTTAAATACTCCATGGAGCATGATGAGATAAGTTATGGTTGAAAGAAATAATTTTTTTTAGTGATTATTCCATGACTTAATGGTATTTCAACCCAAATTATTTGATGGGAAGATTTCTGGACTACAATTGGTGTATGCATGCATATAAATATGTGTGTGTGTGTGTGTTTGCATGCATATATTACATGTCCTTGGTATGGTTAGCATAAAGGTTCACTATGGTTATACTCAATGAGCATACATTAGTTGGACTCATAAAACATGAATAATTTATATATTCATAAGAAATCAAGTCCTTAATATCTCAAACAAATATAGTCAACTCAAGTGCCCTAAAGGATACTTTCTAAACTTGAGTGTATGTGTAAAAATTCAGATAAGAACTGGAAGTTGTAGCAATGAACTTTATATGCTATAGAACTATCATACCATCTCAATGATTGATATACATTAATGAGGGTGGTTTAAAATCACTTGAATTCAAAAGGATTGACAAGTCACACCAATTCTAGTTTTTACCAACATAAAGTTAGAATATTATCACATTTCACGACCCCTCCAATTCAGTTTATAAGGTAGAAGTAATGTGAGCTCTTGATAATTATGATAATCCAATTATTAAGGCTCATGGGAACATTTTGTCAATTCTATCATCAGTTTCCCATTGGAATTAATTTTATCACAACTAACATTCAACTAGGTCATGTGTCACTTGAATAGTGTTACACTAACAATTAACGTGTCACTAAGGACAAAGACACTTATAACTATGAAGGAATAATTCCCTTGTTAATCCATCTTGTCATGGAGTTGCATTAGTTACTGAATGAGAACATATGTAACATAAGGGTTAGTTCATGAAATCTTTAAAAGAAACAATAGGTATATTTCCACCATACATTAATATGAATTCTTACTAAAACTCCTTGATGATGACTATGCTACACTAGACATAAAAGTTTGTTAGACACTATGAATATCAGTATTAAAATTTATAAGAGAAAATACTTAGTAGATGAGGATGAGCGATGTTAGACAAGGTACACAATTTTAAAATAGTTTATCTATTGGAGGCATCCAAGGCCATATACATGGGCATGCATTTGAAAATATGTAAGAAATAGTTATATGGACCAATATTTATAGGGAACAATGATTACATATTTGGCTCAAGATTTTCTAGGAGGAATCTATTAGCAAACTCTATGATTGTTGAAGGATTAATTTCTCATATTTTCAATGATAGTCATTGTATGGAACTTAGCTTCCGTGTAGCATATGCTAGCAATTATGATGCTCAATCTTGGAGTTTTCCATTGAAATAAGTGTATATGTTAGATCATATATAAAATTTTACAAGGTTATAGATGGTTGGAAGCATCTAAGCTTGAATCATAAACAACAAATAGAAGAAAGTCTAGAGGTTGACAAGATTCAACAACAACTCTATGACTACATCAATTCCATGGAACAAGAGGCATATAATGAAAAGGTTCAAGACTATTCTCATATTCTTGAATGATTCTCTTGATAATGACATACTAACAGCTCCAATTCATAATTTAATGTAGTGTGATTTTCCTTTGGACATTCCTATTGAGGAGGATACAATAAAAGCATTAAAACAAGAGGTAGTAGAGATTGAAGTGTTAGAGGGACACATCGAAAGAGAGAATGAAATCCTTAAATAGAAAAATCACAAGATGCTCAAAAGAATGTATCACTAGTACCATAAAAATTCCAAGCTCAAGAAAGCTAACATGGAACTAAATTCAAATATAAAAATTTTGAAGGAAAAGATTCTAATAAGTAAGTTTATATGGTCCTTTACAATGAAAAAGAAGGGCACCAAAAACAACTTGAACATTCTCGTCTAGGCATCAAAGACCATACTATAAATCTAGATCTTGAAAAAAGATTTGCAATTTTGTTAGCTGTATGTGGACATGAAATATATTAAGTGTGGGGGATGATGTGCCCAACAATTAGTGTCATTTTTTAATTTTTCTACTTTAGTTTGACCTCTTTTTTTCATGTTGAAACCTTCATAATCATCCTCTCTACATGATATTCTCACATTCCATATGTAAATTTTCCATTTGAGCTACAAAAGATTACACAAAGCTAATAATTCCATTATTCTATAGTTTTATATGATTTTCTTTGTAAGATCTAAATAATACGTAAGTATTGTAAAAATTGACAATTTTTATAGCTCCTCTATCAAACTGTAGAAGAATCCAAGGTTAGCACAACTCCCAAAGAAATGAAGTCAAACGAAGCACATAACTAGCATGGAAATACTTAGTATGGTGATTCACCCATATGGTGCATCATAGAAGTGATTGAATCATCTTTATGGCATAGTCAAAGTGGTGGTCAACTCATCATGTGGCACAAGTGCAAACACAAAGTATACTAGGAATGTTACATGGCAAGACAACCAACATTAGGTGAGCATGATATCTTAATAAATCAAAAATGTTGAGGAATAACACATTACTAAACTACATGTTCATATGCATTTGTTAAGATACAAGCAAGGCTTAGGGATTAAATCTAAAATGTTGGCAATATGACACTTAGTCTTCATCCTTATTCTGATTTATAGAATTTTGATTCTAATTTTATTATTTCAAAAAAAATATAAATTAGCCTTTTTGGGTAGAGCAAGGAAAGAGATATGCACTATTAATGTAGAAAAATACTTGAGTTTGAAGTAATGTATGCACTATTCTCGTGATATAATACCAGATAGTTGATCTTTTTCTTCCATTGTGAATTCATCATTAATTTACATCATTTAGAGTAGTATTCATGTTTTTCTAAACTTTGTGTGATAAGTTGGATGGCCCCCTTATGGACATACAACATTCTTTGTAGTATACATTTCTCATCATATTACAATTCATTTATTTCCATGTAAATTTGTTACTTTTTTTTGCTATGACATTGTTTTAAGTATTGATGGGCCTTAGTATTACAACATGAAAGTTGGAAAACCTAGGGGGTTCAACTTTAATTATCAACTCGAAGTTCGTAAAAAATTAAGAGGTATCAATACTATATGTATAGTAGGAAATATATTCTACTTAGGTTGTCAATATGATGCAATGAAGAGAGGTTAAGATGCATAGAGACCACTGTGTTACAATAAATGCTCAGAAACTTTACTAAATAATAAACATACATGTTCTAACTTGTAGGAAAGGAAATAGTTGAAATATACCCTATTCTATTATATAAAATTAAATGACAAAAAGGGAACCCTAATTTTGTTGTAGGAACGTGACTGACAAAGTGAAATCCTAATATGATTTGTAGAAGGTAAATCTATGTTATTGCAGGAACTGAAATGACTAAAGTAAACCCTATTATACTTGCAAGAAGAAAAATGAAATACTCTAATAATTCTAGAGTTAAATCAATCCTACCTTATGGTGTATAACAAATCAAAAACATAGAAGAAGCAACAAAACACATGTATGGGAAAGAAACTACAACTACGAATGAAAAGTTCCTAAGGGGAATGTTGTAGCGACTACAACCACCCTCCAAAATTTTGGCCTGCATCAATTTTGGAGCCTCCCTTGGAGAGCTTCACTTGATGACTACACACACTCGGGCTCACTCTGTGAGCTCGTGTGAGTCTCTACATCTACCTTGCTTATTTATTGCATTCAAGTCTCTGCATGTTGATGTCTAAGCCATTCTTGCGACCGTGTTCTGGTTATGCTCAAATTATTTTCTTCGTATGTGTTTGATTTGTTTGCCATGAAAGCATCTATCGCACTCACACATGGAGTCACATTCACTGTCACGCAAGCATCGTCTCGATTAGGAATGATCAATCATGAGTGCCGCACTTGTCGTTTGCACTGTCAGTTAATCATGTTGAACATGTGTATCCCAATGGTTTGTTCGTTTCATCATCAAGGCATGCAAGTTTGTGTCTGTATGATCACCTATGCATCTTTCAAGTGTTCACACACTTAGTCATTTTTTCTGCAGTTATGATGACCAAACTCATCACTGACAACTAGACCATCACCCTGCTTTCGACTTAATCGACTGTCAACCAGAACAGTGCAGAACCACCAAGCTATTTCTTTCAAGCTATGTTGCCCACAAGCAATTCAATCAGCACTCATGTTGGCCACTCGGACAATCGACTGACTGTTCATCTCAGAAATTGTGCAGTGCTCATGAGCAGGCCTCCCACTGCCCATCAGTAAGCTCAGCTAAAAAATTGTGTAGAGATGATCAATAGGTTGGCCTCTCATCCTTAATGTAATTTTCCCAGCCAGTAGCTCCTAACAGCAAAATGCCTATTCTCTACAGGAATTGCGTAGTTTCTGCTATTGGTGACTGAGCAGCCAATTGGAAGTTCCCTCTAGAAATTGCACAAGTCTGGTTGCCAGTGACCCCAGTAGCCAACTGGCAGTTCCCCATGGGAATTGCACAAGTCTGTCTACTAGTGACCCTAGCAGCCAACTGGCAGTTCCCTCTCAGAATTGCACAAGTCTAGCTGCCAGTGACCCCAACAGCCAACTAGCAATTCCCTCTGGGAATTTTGCAAGTTTGGCTACCAGTGACCCCACCATCCAACTGGAAGTTCTCTCTAGGATTGCATAAGTCTGGCTACCAGTGATCCCAACAACAAACTGGCAGTTCCCTCTGGGAATTGTGTAGATCTAGCTGTTAGTCTCCCAGGAAATTCCCCAAACAAACTACGCAATCCCTGCCGTCTGACCCTTCCTATAGCCTGGCCTGTTCCTTTGGAAAATTGCATAAATATGGTTATCTAGCCCCTGTTGTCTGTTCATTCTAGAAAACACGTAGAGCATATATGCCTTGCCTTCCAGCAGCCTGGACTATTCCTCCCAAAATTTGTGCAATTTTGCCTCCCATCCAAATCATACCTTGCGGTCAGTCACTGTCAACTTAGATTGCCTATCTCCATCTCTCAGTGACTATTGTACGATTTTCATCAGCATTTTCTTGGAGCCATCATCCTGCATCATAGCTCTACTACCTCTCCTAGTCATCCGCATCCAAATGATCATGTGTCATGGTAGACTAGGCGGTTTTTGGATTTGATGTTGTCTTGTCATGAGTGACTGCAGATACAGGTAAACCAACAAACGTGTCAAGATGACGAATAGGATGAATGAAGGGAGCACATGCAGATGGACAGGTTCACCAGCAGATGAATGAACGAGGCATGCAAATCAGACGAACGCTATGAACATGCACCTTCACGAGCAAGTGAGCATGTCAAGCCTTCCAACATGAAAGAAAGGAATGACATGCTAGAGATTCGTCAAGTCAACCAAAGACCATCAAAGGTTCCTCACACTTCGTGATGCGGAGGTGAATCTATGATACACCATGAAGGCATCCACCACTCAGCAGCATTGTAGCTCGACATGCACTCCAGCAGTAGCACAAATGTACCAACATTGTTATGTCAAGTCATGAGTCATGTTGCCCACATCTCTACTATGGACTTGTTGTGAATGAATGTGATGTAAGGTGGAAGTCCAAGAGACCCACTTGTTGAACATAGATTCATGTAAGTCGGAAAGTCATGCAAGTCGTATGGTCATGAGGGTAGTCGAACAGCCACAAGGGTCAATTTCACCCTTGGCTATAAATACCCCCCTCATTTGTACATGAAAGAACTTTTCACCTCAGCTCCTCCCACATAGCCAAGAGAGTCTGTAATCTTTTCTTTGAGGAGTAAGTAGTGGCTCCAACACCCCACTGATGGGATTAGTGATGTATGGTGTAATGATGTGTCTTGGAACTTTCACTTAATTCAGAAGCTTGTCAACAGGCCAACGTGTTTTCACACATGTATTGTATTTGTTGTAAGACTGATCTTTAACATTTGTATTGCATGTTGCTTTAACCATGTGTTCTACATCAAAACTGATTCATTTGTTGTAATGCATAATCTATTAATGGAAATTTGTTGTATATGCTATTAATGTTGTCCTGTCCATGTCGACTGCTCTATCAGACATCAGACAGACCTTTCACATGAACCTTGTTGTAACAACTGTTGCACTTGTCTCAGACTAATCTGTGAGTGTTGTACGTGTTATCTTATCTTTTATGTTGTGACTTCCACATCTGAGTGGAATGCTCCACCAGAAGCTGTGTAGGTCCTTTGTGTTGTGTTTTCCTAGTCGAGTTGGGACTGATCCCTTTAAACCTGGAACTCACCTTCACCTTTCCCCCTCACAGTGAAAGAACCATTGACACAAGTACACTTACACTCATTAGACATGTGAACGTCACTTCTTGAAGACAAAGTGAACCACTCTCCAGTGCTGACAAGCAAGAGTTCAGGTAAATCCTTAAGACAATGGCAACCAGGCCATCATACAGGATGGGACCCCCACACCAAACAATATGGTGTCTAGTTGGGACTTCATAATGGGGTGATCTCTTGAATGTTGGCAGGCCCAACACCATAAACATTTATGGCACTAGAAGGATGGTAGTCAGTTGTACATGCCTGAAATTCCCCCCACAGTCACTCATCAACCATCTAGTCAAGGGAGTAACTCGCACTACCTCTCCCATGACTCAACAGTTGGTTAGTCCTCACCTCCCATAATTGAACAAGAGATTTCATATCAACACCTTCATTCCATCCATCCCATCACTCGCTAGTTCATGGAAGTAGTCGGATTGATCCCAGGCATATAATATCTTCCACACACATTGAAGAAGCCAAAATCCACTCCCACAGGGGTTTTTGTATCATCGGTAGAAGATGAAATCCTTGCTACCCTAGAAGGTTTGGAAGAAGCTATTGAAGATGGAGAGGAACCTCCAATATTCTTTGAAGATGAAAAAAGCACTCTTGTGGTCTTGGGATCAAACTCCGGTATAGAAGGCGAAGGGGAAGGCAACGAAGGAAGTGGAGGTGGAGATGAACTAACAGACTCAAATCCAGAACCATCAGATTCCAAAGGAGAGGAAGAAGACGTAGAGGACGAAGAGGACAAAGAGATGGCTGACCAAAATCTTGTATGGATGACTCAGGGACCCTTGGCTCTTCTGAATGTTCTGAACAAGATGTCGAAGCGAGCAGAGAGAATGAACATCAAGTTTAACCATGATAGTGTGGTGAAGGTAGAAGACCACTTAGACAACTTCTACCTATAGTTGTAGACCCTTCAGGTAAGTTATGATGACGTAGCATGTGGACTGTTTCCATGTACCTTGGATGGTCAGGAAGCTTGGTATCACAATCTTCCACCCAACTCCATACAGAACTGGGGTTCTTTCAAACATATGTTCCTTGAAAACTTTGTTGATGAAAAGACTCCAGCCATGCTACTCAACAAATTAGGAAGCCTCAAGGTGGAGGGAAAAGAGAAAGTAAAAGATTTCAATAAGAGGTTTACGCGTATCTTGAACAAGTTTGCAGTAGACACCAAACCTGATGACTCCATCATTGTCGACTATTAAACATTTGCACTTCCAACCACCATTGCACAGTTCGTCAAGTGAGATGGGAATCCAACACTGTTAGAACACTGCGAAGAGGCCATTGTTGTTGAGAAAGACTTGTACATGATTGGAGTCATCAAGGACGACGAATCAACGAAAGACTTCAATGATACGAGCAGAAAGCCCCAAGGAGCGGTGAGCAAAGGCAGAGACAAGGAAGCAACTAACATTGAGGCCCTCACTCACCTTGTCAAGAACTTGACCATCGAAATATCTGAACTCAAGAAATGGAAGACGGACACATTCGCGGACAGTCATCTGCCCAGACAAAGATAGGAAAGAAGTTCATCAATTGGCTCATCAAGCAACAGCCAGTTCGGTTCCAAATCTACGTAGAAGCCTATGTTCCAACTCAATCAATGTGTTGATCCTAAGTATTGTTCCTTCCATGAAGAATTTCATCCTGAGAACTCTTGTTTAGATTGGAAGTGAGTTGTTACCTCTATCTGTACTCATACACTCGATGTGGATGGAGACATACAAGAGCAACTAGAAGACACTGATGATAACGAAGAGGTTGCACTTGATGAAGCACCAAGTTATGGGCATGTGGTGAATGTATAGCAGTGCTCTCAAGTAGTCTCGAAGATGAACACTGAGAAGCAGCCCCAAAAGAAAATTGATCACTACAATCTTAGGAGTAAAGGGGCTCCCCTGACACTTGAGGAGATGAAAGAGAAAGTGAAACAACTGATAAAGAAGGCTGCTCCACTAGCTGTTATGAAACCAACTCACAAAAAGATAGAAAAGATAGATCAACGCCTCAGAAATAAGCCTTTTCGAGGGGGAAACCTCCTTTACATTACACAAATGAACAATTCTTAGATGATACAAATGACAAGACCTCCTTTCTATATATAGGAGTCTAATGGGTCATAATATAATAAGAGCCGACATAACAATAATAATCTAGGGGCACAATAATAATAATAGTGGGCTTCTATGGGGCATAATAATAACAATATGTGGAATACATGGGCACA
The DNA here is from genome assembly GCA_000404065.3 of Pinus taeda. Taxonomy (NCBI): domain Eukaryota; kingdom Viridiplantae; phylum Streptophyta; class Pinopsida; order Pinales; family Pinaceae; genus Pinus; species Pinus taeda. Next base: position 2,603 of record APFE030376018.1, on the reverse strand, counting down.
ACAATATAATAAGGGGGTTGTACCAATAACAATAAGGGGTTACACTAGTAGTATAGGGACCTAACATGCCCCTCTCCTTCAAAAAGTGTTGTCCTCAACGCTTGAGTAGTTCTTGACGCTTCTGTACAAAATTCTTGTCCTCCCATGTGGAATCTTCACCGATTAAGTTCTTCCACTTGATGAGATACTCTTAAATTGATCGATTTCTTATCTTTCGGGTTCTTGTTTCTGTGAATGCTCCAGGTTCCAATATGATTTTTCCTTCCTTGTAAAGTTCTAACAATATTGTTTGAACTGGGATCTTCTGCAACTTTTGAATGAGTGGCCACACTTCTTCGTCCTTTTTCCATTCATCCCTTACTTCGTGTATCCAATTTGGTTGGATAATAAAAATAGCACAAAACAATGCTTCCACATCCTCATCCTTTCTTGAGAGTGCATCTGCAACAACATTTTGCTTCCCTTTTTTGTAGATGATTTCAAAGTTATAACCCAACATATTTGTGACCCATGTTTTTGTTCTTCTAAAGATAATATTTGTTCTAAAAAGTATTTAAGACTATCATGATCCATTTTTATCTTGAAGTGTCTTCCCATTAGGTAAGGTTGCCATTTCTTAAGTGCATGTAATATTGCCAACATTTCCTTCTCATAAATTGCTTGCTTGAGATGTAGCTGTAAAAATACCCAATCGTCTACATCAAAACGTCTTTCACTGCGATGTTGATCTGCCTGTTGTTTCATTCGATTCTAGACCAAAGTGGTGTTATCCTTTAAAAGTTGGATATCTTGTTGTTCATGCTCGATGTGATCTTTCATTGCTTGAATCTTTTTCTTCTTGATATGTCCTTCTATCTTGAAAGTTTAAGGAGTGGTAATTTCTTCCAATCGTTTACAAGACATGGTCGGATTCATTTCTTGATGCTCGATGTGATATTTCACTTCTTGAACATTTTTTTCTTGATATGTCTTTCTATCTTGATAGTTTAACGAGTGTTAATTCCGACCAATGCATTACAAGATATGGTTGGATTCATTTCGTCTTTCTTGATGTGATCTTTCACTTCTTGAACCTTTTTCTCCTTGACATGTCCTTCTATTTTGAGAGTTTGAGGAGTGGTAATTCTTGCCAATGCTTTACAGGATATGGTTAGATTCATTTCTTCTTTCTCTGGGGTTGGGTCCTGGTGTATATCCTCTTCTTTTGATATTTCTTGATCCTTTTCTTCCTCCTCTTCATACTATATGTAAAATAATTTCTTCTCAACACACTTATGACCTTTAGTGCATTTTTTATCACAATTGTAACAAAGCCCTTTTCCTCTTTTTTCTTCCAATTGCTGTGGTGTAACCGTTGTAGGTTGTGGAAGGCTAGAAGAAACAACACTTCCATCTTTATAGTTGTGAGGGGTAGACTTCCTTGTTGCCATATTTTTTCTTTCCACTTTGTAACAAAGCCCTTTTTCTCTTTTTCCTTCCAATACTTGTGGTGTCGCCCTAAAGTAGGTGTTGCTCTTTGTATTCTCATAATGTGCTATAATTTCCTCTATGAAAATTGACCACGTAACAAGTGGTTTACGAGGACAAAGCCCTTTATACCATAAAAATTGATCTTGTTATAAATATGAAGATGCAATACACAGCTTTTGTAACTGTGGTACACAATGTAGATCAAAATATTTCTCCATTTGTAGTATCCAATTTACTAGATCCTTGCCATCAAACTTCCTCATCTGGATTTATCTTGATTTTAGGAGCTCAATCTTGAAACGGCTATAACTTTGTAATTTCAGATCTCCAAGTTTTGAAATTTCTTCTTGTTGTAGCCATTTGAGTTCTCTTTCTAACCTCGCAAGTCTGATCAGAATTTGATTATCCAAGAAAGAGTTATGCCAAACATCCCACAGTGACCTGATTATAGACTAGTTCAGTAGAGCGAACTTGTACGACGTGCCATGTCTCACTATTTCGACCTTAGTATCGGAAGCTGATATACAGAAAACTACAGGAAGTCCTCTTTCTATAACTTCTTACGAAATTTCAATCTAAAGCTCAGAGGGATAGTTATGACGATTTTCCTCCAGTGACCTGTTTGGAATGTAATTCGGGGGTCTGCAAAAACTCTAAATTCCTTAGACTATATCTCTGAAAATATAGAGAGATAGGATCTGAAATTTGGAGCCAAGGTTCAGATCGATTTCTTCTCAAATGATTTTTTGTTTTAGCTTCTGAAACTTTGTAGTGAAAGAGTTATAGCAAAAATTCTGCGATGACCTGTTTTAGCTTAAATTCTGGAGCTTGCAAAAACCCTAACTTCCTCAGACCATATCTTGGAAAATATAGTGAGACAAGCTCTGAAATTTGGACCCGAGGTTTAGCACGATTTTATCTCAAATGGTTTTTTGTTTTTACTTTTGAAATGCTGCAGAAACAAAGTTATAGCGAAAATACAACGATGACCTATTTGGAGCAGCGAAACCCTAGAATCCACAGCTCTGATACCAAATGTTATGAAACCAACTCACAAAAAAATAGAAAAGATAGATCAACGCCTTAGAAATAAGCCTCTTTGAGGGGGAAACCTCCTTTACATTACACAAATG
>APFE030376013.1:35941-63171 GCA_000404065.3 Pinus taeda | reverse complement strand
CCCCCCCATATCGCGCTCTCTCTCTTTCTCTCTCTCTCCCCTACTCCATCACTTTCCCTCACACCCTTTCTCATCTCCCTGGCTCCCTTGCCCCATCTCTCTCCCTTTCTTCCACATAACACTTCTATGTGTATAAAGATACATATTCCATCCCCACTCTCCCTCTCTCTTTCTCTCTCCCTCCCATGCTCCAAGGATCTCCTTCACACCCTAGCCGCTCTGCGTGGCTCCCTTACCCCATCTCTCTCTTTCTTCCACATAACACTTCTATGTGTATAAAGATAAATATTCCAGCTAATATGTTTACACAAATAAAGATAATATGTTAACAAAAATAAAAATAAATGTAATTTTTTAATTGTAATTTTTATAGAATAACAATAAGTACATAAAATAACATATTAATATATATCGATTGATGATCAATAACAACATTTAAAAAAAAAAAATCATTACAATCAAAATAATGATTGAGATATTCAAACCCCGAAAATTTTATAATATGTAAATTAAAATGTTATTCATAGGTATGCAAAATAATATATTTATATATACAAATAATTCCCAAAATAAAACTTATATATATAACGGTGCATTTAATAGTTATAGGTATGCAAAATAATATATTTATATATACAAATAAATTCCCAAAATAAAACTTATATATATAACGGTGCATTTAATAGTTAAGAGTGCTAGGGCTAGTGCCATAACAACCACCTACGTGAACCTCTGGCTGTACCTCTACAAACGATGCCCCTGTAAACTTATGATGGCAATCCTTCCAAACGTGCAAACAAGTAGTATAACTAAATTTCTTCTGGAACTTCTCAGGACGGAACTATGGTTGAATCTGAGAATGACTGGCTTTTCAATTAATAAAAAAGAGACAGCATGAGAGGTCGGGCAATGCTAAAGCTGAGGAGTGTGGTTGGGCAGTCAAAGATAAAGATAGAGAGTAAGTAGGTTTATCTCTGTAAGGTACGCGTTTAGGCTGCTATTTTGAAAGGCATGTCTCGTATTTTTTGATGGTTAATGGCAGCTGTGATAAGATGTCATTAAAATGGAGAACAGGAAAATATTTACATCGTATATACATGGAATTCACGCCCAAGGGATGTCTATTGTATAACGTCCCTATATAAACTTAAATATGGAGAGAAATAATTGAAGGTATATTTAAATTACAAAATGACCGTACATATATTTATTTCATTTCCTCTTTGATTCAGTAGTCCACATTTGGAAATTAGGGATCATATCATCTTCCTATTGAGATTGTGTATTTATCATCTCCCTAAGGAAAGATCCTCTCTACCACGACAACACTATCAAATTCAATAAGCCGTTTGAGAAGTCATTAATGAAGCCGTTTGTGACTATACGAAGGTTTTAAGATAAATGTTTCATCAATTTTCAAGAATTAAAATTAAAAAGAAGGTCAGTCTGCGCTCTCTGGTTTTCTTGCCACAGAAGTAAAGGTTTAGAGGAAGAAAAAGTTTCAACTATTTAAATTAAAAGGAAAAAAGCCTAAATGCTTTCAAAATCTATATCTATAATATAGATTTTAAAATCTATAAATTTTCTATAATTTAAACTAGCAACACTATTTAGTTTCTAATAATGAACATAGTTGGAAAACAAATTAATTATATAAATTTTAAAAAGCCTATACTCAAAATATACCGCAAATATTAACACAACACAAATAAATGTCCACGCAAAATCATGTCCGAAGAATGCGATCTCACCGTACCCAAAGAAATCATTGATAGATCATAAATGTTAGTATCTTGTGATTTTAAAACTCCGCATGTATGTCTTTATCATATGTCCACATACCATTTCAGTAAGTGCGTCGCAGCATCGTTGAATTGAAATCAAATGACAATAAAGACATAGAAAATTATATATAAAATTTTCTCTCACCACAACCTCCGATTTCTTAAATGACACTTGTGGTTTAAGTTTTAATTTATTATATTATTTTAAATAATAATTCAAGTTCGTGATAGGATTATTGCTTAGTTCAGCTTGTGCCATAATTTAATTTATATTTTAATTTTCAAACTTAAAATTAATAAACTAGTTTAATTATATAAAATAAATTGATTGTTAAATTTATTTACATATAATTTTATATTTTAAATAAATAAATTTTTAGTTGTTTTTAGTGTGATTTTTTGAAAGTTTCTATGATATATTTTTTGGTCTAATTTCTCTAAAATTGAGCAGGAATTTATTGATGGGTAACCCCTGCACAATCCAAGCACCCTACTCGCTTTTAAGGGCCTTGAATCCATATATACAATTTAAGTAATACAAATAAAAATTTCACCTCAAAATTTTCGAGAAAATCCAAAAAATTGCACTAAAAATAACTCCAATAAAATTATTTTATACATTTTAATTTCAATTAATTATATTATTAATTTGATATTATTCATATATTTATTTTTAAGTTTCTATGATATGATAATTTTATATTTTTATTTTTATTTTTTTAGTGATCAACCAATTTCTATTAATTTATAAAAAGATTATATCAAGTTTTTATCCTCGATGGTATCATTGTAAAATCTCTCGGTTCTTACTTGTAATACATTTATTGGCCTGAAGGTAGAAACAAAATAATACATTTATTGGCCTTCACGTAGAGACAAAATGACATATCCTTCTGGTAGAAACAAAATAACATATAGAAGAACCTTAGGAAATAGGAAAACCCTAAATTAATGGCCCATAGTGACCCTAAATTTTCCCACCCCATTAGGGAAAAGTGTGAAATAAAGGAAATTGGGCATAAAAATATGGGTTTATTGTTATTTATGTAAATTCGGGATGTTATTTTACAAAGTAATAGGTTGTAATATTTTTTATTTCAATAATATCTTCTTTGTTTTAAATAAAATAATATTTATATAAAATATTTACATTTTTATAAATTATTTATTTAAAAAAAATTGGTCAATTTTATTTGTATTTTTTCTAATTTAGATAAAAATGAATTGAATGAAGTATTTTATTAAACTTATTTTATTACATTATGGTAGTCTAATTAAATTATTTTTTTCCACGAAAATCATGAAAATTTCAACAATATTTTGATATGAATTCATTGCCATTTCCGAGAACATTATTCAAACACTACTACAATTCCTAAGGCTCCTTAGACTTTATCATTATTAATTTGATATATTTTAATATTTATGTTAAACATTTTGATATTAAATAATTTGTATTATATTATTGTTTCTTACTTTTGCGATAACGTTAGTATTTTTACAATTTCTAAGATAAATTACAATAGTGATAATAGTGTTTTAAAGACAAAAGTAAATTTTCTATCAACTCAATCATATAGCCTAAGCCAAAGGGTGTTAGGGGAATTGAAGCTACTATTACCTGTTAAGAAGAAAGGTCTTTTAACAATATGGACTTAACCAATTGAGCTAACACTCAAGGCTATAATTAATAAATTAATATAGATCCATCTTAATCATAGATCTACCATGTACCAAGAGGGATGAAATGTCTTCAAGTGAAAACCTCTTTTAGAGAGCAAAATTTGGAAAAAAAAATGCATCCCTCTCTTCCCTTGATAGATTCCAAAGATTCTCTCTCTCTCTCTCTCTCTCTCAGTGTTTAAATTATATTTTTGAATGTTATATAGAGTAAATATCTTGAATATTTTTGTTTATGACTCAAATTGAATTTTTATTATTATGAATATTTATAAATGTCATATTAATTTTATATTAAGAATTGAATGAATTACACCTCTTCTTATTAGGAAGTACTTGATATTTTTTACTTTATTTTGACTCTCACTTTTGTCATTCCACATTGAATATTTTATTATATACAATATTAAAATATTTTCTTTTAACATTTTATTTTTATATGTATAGCTAAATGTCAAGTTGATATCAACAAAAAATGGTTAACATATATCTTCAAATTGTTTACTTAAATATTTTTTAAATGCATCATGTTTAAATATCCTACTAACACCTTTTTTTTTTTTTTACTTTTATTACTTTATTTTGTACAGTTTCCTAGATTCAGAAGCTCATGCAATGTACTAAATAAAAAGCCAAGAATCTACTTTTTCTTTTAACTAGTGCAAGCCAATAGATCAATGTAAATAATATGAATAAGAAGAAGATAAATCAATGGCACATAACACAATAGGTGTCTGGGGAAAGCCTTGGCTGAAAACCCCCACCCTTTGTATTGCATTAAATCAGAAATCCAAGATGATAATACAGTTCTTGTTCTCACAAGAATAATCCTAGTACTTAGTATGATCAATATCCCTATTCACAAGCAATCTCAAGCCAATCTTTAACCTCTTGTTCTCTCCCTATTCACAAGAGAACTCAAGTCAATCTCTTACCTCTTGTTCTCTCCCTATTCACAAGAAAACTCAAGCCAATTTCTAACCTCTTTTTCTGCTCTCCAAGCCCTTGATTCCTTGCACAATTCCTATGGTTGAATAACCCATATTAATGGGAATCCAATGCTTCCAAACCTGTGCAATCGAAACTAGGTCTAGTTCCTAATTGTATGCATAATATTCTAATTCTCCTCCCTTGCGTGTTAAACTATTGTAAAGCTAAGCTTAGAAAATCTAGGTGTGGTACCCCTCCCTTGTGGGTTAAACAATTTTAAATCTAAGTTGAGAAAAGCTAGTTATGATATATGAAAAGAAAATATGTTATTAAATAAATTAAAAAATAAATCACTTAGAGAGTGGAGCACCAAGAGAAGGGATTCATTCCAAATCCGATTGAGGAATGGGATGGAGATAAATCTTTCATGATAAAGCTTCTAGATGTGATTCTAGATAAGCTTGGATGGATAAGAGATAAATATCCATTGGACGTAAAAGCTTTGCGGGAGATAAGGGCAAGATTTTATGAGGAAAAGTCTTGTGGGAGTTAAAGATGAGCTTTTCTGGAAAAATACCTAGGAAAATGGAAAAAATCCATAAAAGTGGGAGGCCACTAATAGAAACTAAATCATGAAGGAGGTTATTAAATATCGAGTGCATTGATCAATTTGGGAGAGTTGATCCTTGGTAAGAACCTCGGCTCGGGGGGAATCAGAGGTGATTCATGGTTTGGTGGCAGTGCTTTGCTCTCTAAGTGATGTTTTAGTTGGCTTCATATTCATGGAATGTATTGTATGTTGGTTCTTACCTCTATATTTTATGTATTTCTGTTGAAATGGTTAAATGATGTAGCTCAGCTGTATAGATGAGGTGTTATCTATATGGAAATAATTGTTGTCTTATGTATGTCACTTATAATTTATATGAGAAATGGTGGAATCATGGTAATTAGTTGTTGATACTTCTGTCAAAGCTTTAGATTTCTCATGATCGACTTGCATATGACTTTCTATTGTGAAGTTATCTATAGAAGTATATTGAGTGGATTGATAGTTTTAATACCCATGCATGATAGCATATTACACACAATTAGATTAACTATGTTAATGTATTTTTATGAAAGTGATGGCAGTATTATACATATGACTCCTTTTACGCATAAGAATAGAGTTAGTAGCGGAAGCATGACATGCAGTTATATATATACTAACATGGTTTATGCAGAGATTATGTATGAACATGTGAGATGACTATGGATTCTCTAACTGATCGTATTACATTTACTAAAGAGATATGTAATGCCCATAATGCTCTAAAGTGATGAGTTCTTATGCATACTGACCAATTGAGGAAATAGTGTTTCCCATCATATGACTAATGAGTTAAGTATCTGTGTTTGCATTTTTAACTAGTATGCATGGGAATGAAAGACTGGTCAATAACATAGTGACTATTAGTGTTGGTAGAGATTTACCCATATATTTTTAAAGGGTTCCCACCATCATAAGTTTTAATGGTCGATCACATACATCATACATATTAATGAATCTAAGGTTCCATATAAGGGAACGAGTAAAAAAAATTAATGAGAAATTGGTACTATGTGCTAATTGTAATATGGCTTAGGTATTTATAGAATATAAGATATGCAAGGATTGTAAAGCTTTAACTGTGAATGAACTCAAATTTTTAAATTTATGGGGCCTAAAGACTAATTTCCTAGGTAGGATCAGGAGGTTCGTGATAACTATATACAACTTAGTAAATTACAAAATTGCTAGTACATTGTCCCTGCACTCTAGTATCAACTGGGTCTTTCTTAGAATCGACATGCATTAGCTTTGGATGAGGGAACCTTAAATTAACTAGAGTGACACAAGTGGATGCATTAGTGCACCAATTGATTGTTAACTCTCTATTAGTTTCTCAAACAGTTTGGAACTAATTGAACTAAACATAACTCAGTAAACTGAGTTATCTAATTACAACTCACAATTGAATTCATCCTCGACCCCTAAAACCTAGGAAGAACATATACATGACTTTAGAAAGACTTACAACTCGAAATTCCTAAGGTAATTAAGTTAATTAAACTTAATTAACTATTTACAAGTTTCTATGAGAATAGAATTCAATTTTCATTCACAGTTTAAATTCAAGGAAAAATTTATGGAATTTGTGGTTGCCTTTTCTCAACACTCCCTCTCAATAAGAAATGGATTATCAACTACCCCAATCTTGTCTCTTTGAAACTCTAATTTACATCTTGACAATGCCTTTATTGAAATATGAGGATCTTGATCCTTAATGGGAATGTGCTCTAACAACATAATCCACCTCAATACATAATCTCTGAGATGATGATATCATATATCATTATGCTTGGAATGATGATGAAAAACTAGATTTTCATAGAGTTTGATACAACTATCATTATTGATGTAAATCACAGTTGGACCCATCTGTTGTCCAAACTAACCAACCAGGATCTTCCTTGTCTAGATGGCATCACATGCTTCCTCACTCACAGCCATGGACTTTGCCTCTACCAAATTGAGTGCAACTGATCTCTATTTCCTGTTGTACAAAGAAACTGTCAGTTACCCAAGAGTGAAGATCTGTCCTGTTGTTCTCTTCCAGTTAGATTGAAACGCTTCCCAATCTGGATCAGTGAAGTCTTGAAGCTTCACTACCTATGTTCGTTTGTACCATAATCAATACTGAGAAGTGCACCCGAGGTATTTTAACACATGCTTTTTCACCTTCCAATACATCTTGGTAGGCCTAACCATCGCTCGACTAAGTTGGTTAACTACATAACACGTATCTAGTCATGTGTTTACAAAGTACATGAGTGAACCCACAAGTTACGTTTAAACACTAGCTTCCGCTACTTCCCGTGAAGAAGCATCCTCCTCCCTCCTATTACCTATTAGAGGACTCTCCATGGTTTTGCTCCTCTCTATGTAATCTCGTGAGTATCTCATTCGCATAGTTTCCTTGAGACACAAAAAACTCCCCATCTCACTGGCATAGCTCCATGCTAAGAAAGTAATCCATGAGGCCCATGTCCTTCATGTTAAAATCTCTTGCAAGTTCTTCCTTACAAGACTTCATCAAGTGATCATCAGCTATCAGTATGAGATCATCAACATTAAGTAAAATGATCAACAATTTACCTTCCACCAATACATGGTACAGGTTCGCATTTGCTTCACTCTTCGTGAAGTCCAGCCCAATGAATTAGCTATCTATCGTGGTGTACCAAGCACGAGGTCCTTACATCAGCCCATATAATACTCTCTTGAGCTGGAACACATGTGACTCACTGTTAAAGGTCTCAAAACCTTTAGGTTGTTGTATGTACACCTCTTCCTCAATCATGCCATTAAGGAAGGTTGTCTTTATATCCATTTGATTTATCTTCCAACCAATTTGCATTGATAATGTCAATACAGATTTGATCAATGAGTACCTTGCAACATGAGTATAGGTCTCATCATAGTCAATCCCCTCTACCTATGAAAATCCATGGGCCACAAATCTAGCCTTATGCTTCTCCACACTATCATATGCAGCTTGCTTTACCTTTTAAAGCCAACAGGAGCTCACCATTGTCTTGTCTTCTGATCTGAGGACCAAATCCCAAAAATTGTTACAAACTATGGAGTCATACCCCTCCACCATGGCACCAACCCAAACTGATCGTTGCAGTGCTTCCTTAAAGGAAGATGGTTTTGTCACAACACATTCTACCATAAGAGTCATGCATCTAGTTTACCTCTCAGGTGGCCTCCTCTGCCTACGCTAAGAAGTGGGAGCTCCCACATTCTCCCGTGCATCATCAAACAATCTGTTAGCCTCTCTTGTGTGCTTTCTTCCCTCTCTGGAAGATTCTACCTGAGTGGATGTCTCCACTCCTGGATCCTCTCCATGATGTTTCTCCAAATAAATATGAGGCTACTCGACCTAAGGAGCTAAAAGCTCCTCAAGCACATGTAGCTCAAGCTCCCTCTCAATGAACCTCATGTGACCTTCTCCTCATCAAATCTAACATCCAGGAGAACCACTTTCATCCTATTGGTCAAAAAGTACACCTGATAGTTGTGAGGTGTATTAGTGTACCCCATCAAGATCCCTAACAATATTTTCAGCCAAATATTCTTCCATGCATCTTTGGTCACATGGAAATATATCGATGACCCAGAAATGTTGAAGTGATCAACATCTGGCCTCTTACTGGAATAAGCCTCCTCTGGTGTCTTCATCCCAAGTATTTGATGTGGGATATGGTTTTGAACATAAACCATGTAGTGGTAGGCCCTAATCATGCAACATCACCCTTCATTCCCCTACTATGCTTTGTTCTTCCTTTCACCCACCCGATTCTCCTGTGGGTTATGGGGTGTCATCCAAATTGATGAACAAATCTAACATAATACATGTGTTTGGTCATGGATGTTGTCGAGAATGCTCCACGCACATCTGAATCTACTCACTCTAAAATAACCTCTACATCGAATGTCTCTATTGTGAAAGGAAGACTTGGTGTATTTTCCCAAAGTACACCCCTTGCATGTATCATCTTTCTTAAGTGTACCTTTGAGAAGACCGATAGAGATATATTGCAATATCTTAAAAGCCCCATGATACAAGTGGCCCAGTCACTTGTGCCACAACTTTCCATCATGTTATCTTTGCACCCTTTCGGTTTTTGTGCTCAAAGCAACACACTCTTCTACCTCCTGCTTATAGAGATTCTTCACTCGAATCCCTATCTTCTTTACTTAACCTGTGGCTATCTGTCAAAGGAATGCCTTTCCTTTTGAGAAGATGACTTAATAGCTTTATCCTCAAGCATGGTAGTGGATACCAAGTTCTTCGTCAGCCGAGACACATACATTAAATTAATAAAGGTGAGTGTGACCAACAACTAGCCTCTTACTAGAATAAGCCTCCTCTGATGTCTTCATCCCAGGTATCTGATGTGGGCTACGATTCTGAAAATAAATTTTTGTGTTGCATGCATCAATCCACAAGTGTAGTGGTAGGCCCTAATCATGCAATATTTCCCTTGTTTCCCCTACTATGCTTCTGTCCTTCCTCTCATCCACCCCATTTCACTGATGGTTATGGGGTGATGTCAACTTCCACTTAATCCCTTCCGCTCCAAATAAGTTCTTAAGCTCATTTGAGACATACTCACCACCATTATCACTCCATATTGTTTTAACCTTCTTTCTTGACTCTTTCTCCACAAATGCTTTAAACTCACAAAACTTTGTGACAATTTGATCCTTTTTCTGCATGAAAAATATTGACCATTTTTGAAGAAAATTCATCAACAAATCTAGCATAATACCTATTCTTGGTCATGGATGTTGTCTAGAATGCTCCACACACATTTGAATGAACTCACTCTAGAATAGCCTCTGTATCAATTGTCTCTTTCATGGAAGGCAGACTTGGTGTATTTTCCCAAAGTACACCCTTGCATGTATCAACTTGCACAGGCATACCTTTGGGAAGACACATAAAGAATTACTGCAATACCTTCAAAGCCCCATGGTACAAGTGGCCCAATCACCTGTGCCACAACTCGCCTATGTCTTGGCTTTTCACCCTTTCTACTTTTGTGATCAAAGTAACACACTCCTCTACCCCCTGCTTATAGAGATTCTTCACTTGAATCCCTATCTTCTTTACTTGACCCGTGGCTATGTGTAGAAGGAACACCTTTCCTTTCAAGAAGATCACATCATAGCCTTTATCATCAAGCATGGAAACGGATACCAAGTTCTTCTTCAGCCTAGATACATACATAACATTTATCAAGGTGAGTGGAATCCCATGCTCCTTCTGAAAAGTAATCATGCCCAATCTAGTAACATATACTTCCTGTCGTCACCCACCTTGATATGCATCTCGAGATCTTTCTCCTCCAAGTCACTAAATAACTCTTTATTGGCAATCATGTGGAATGAAGCTCCACTGTCTAAGTACCATATATTTCCCATAATTGATGATACCATGAATTCAGTAAGGGAAAAATCCAATTCGAATTGAGAGGCCAAAGCCTCACTTGCCACTCCTCTTGATGACTTCTTCTTGGACTTCTTGAGTGGACAAATTATCGCAAAATGGGCGAGCTCATGGAAATGAAAAAACTTAACTTTCTCTCCCTTCATCGCTTTCTCTCCCACACTTTCTTATGCCCTTTCCCCCAACAACAACCCCTTTTCCCCTATCTCACTTTATCCCCCTCTCCCCCTCTACTCTCTCTTTCACTCCCTCTCCCCCTCCCCCTCTCTCTCTTGCACCCTCTCTCTATCCCTCTCCTTCCCCCTCTCGTTACTCCCTCTCCCTCCCTTACTCCCTATACTTCTCCCTCAACCTCTCCACCTCCTTCACTCCCTCTCTCCGCGCCCCCCCCCTCTATCACACCACCCCTCTCTCTCCCCCTCACTTCCTATCCCTCTCCCTCTCCCACTCTTCCAATCCCTTTTTCTTCTCCCTTTCTATCCCTCTGCTACTCCCTTCTTATTCCTCGTTCCCTCATGCCCCTACCATAAGTTTCATTGCCTCACTCCTTCCTTCCCCTCCCTCACCCCCTCTACCTCTCCTCACTATCTCCTCCTCACTTCCTTTCCACCTCCCTCACACCCTCTCTCATTCCTTCTCTCTCTCTCTATTGTTCCCTTTCTCTCCCTTTCTTACTTATACCTTTTCCCCCAACATTGCCACATTTTCCCATCTCTCATCCTATCCCCTCTCTCCCTCTCCTTCTCTCTCTTTCAATCCCTCTCCCTACCCCACTCTCCCCTTCCCTCTCGTCCTCTCTCTCTATCGCTCTCTCCGTGTCCCTCTCCGTGTCCCTCTCCTTAATCCCTCTCCCTCCCTCACTCCCTATGCTTCTCCCTCACAACCTCTCTACACCCCTCACTCCATTTCTCATCCTCTCCCTCTCAATCCCTCCACTTTTGCTCTATCACACACACTCTCTCCCCCGCACTTCCTCTCCCTCTCCCTCTCTCTCTCCCTGTCTCCCATGCCCACTCTCCCTATTAGGGTGAGACTCTTGAGCATTTCAGAAACACTAAGCATTTTCAGAAACATTGGAGAAGAGGTGAGTCTATGATTGTTAGAAATGTCTTGGATAATACTACAAGATTGATCTGGGAGCCAATGCAGTTGTAAGTTGTTATGATAGTCAAAAGTAAAGTCATACGAATGTAGGAATTGCATGTACAACCAACTTTCCTTTTCATTTCGTCTACATTATATTTTCACTTCTGATTTTTATTTCTGTGAGTCTTTTCAATTGTTTTTATGATCTCTTCCATTGTGATAAGTTTAGACCAATTTTTTTTAAAATATAATTTAAATTCATAATATTAATTATTGATACAGTTTAAAAATGTTGAAATTAACCATCTACATTATTATTTTATTTTGGTATAATATAAATTTTATTGGTAACCATTTTAATTATTTTAAATTTTAACACTTATAAATATTATAAATAATCAAGGATAAAGTTGGTTTAGATCAATTACTATGGTTTATTTTAGAGCTTGTTACTCAACCGTTATATGAATATTAGTTGTGTTATGAAACATGGATTTTGATTTTTTAAGTAACATGAATGTTAACATTTTTTCTAAGAATGTTTTTTTGTGAGTGGTTTATATTTTATTTATGGTTTATTAAAGGTTTAGGTTTTTATTTTGGGTTAAGTTTTTGTTTTTTTAATGTGGTTGGATTTGTATTTTACTTGAATGTGGATGTAAAGTTTTGTTAAATAATGTTTTTCAAATAATATAATTTGTTTTGAACTTATTGATTGTGGTAAATTTTATATACATTTTTCAATCTTATTATTTTATTGTGAGAACATTACAAACATAAAACATGTTTAAAGTAATTTGTATGTTTTTCTTATTTTTGAGTAACACTAAAGGGCCACATGATAAATCTTTAAATTGAAGATGTTTTAAAATAGTGTGATGATGTTTTAGAATAGTGTGATGACGATGACATCATGATGTCACAAAATCATTAATAACCTTCTTTTTACAAATAATTTTCTGAAACTTTTTCCTTGTCCTTCCCTCACATCTCAGAATCACTCTCCTGACCAAAATATATTCTTCCAAAACTCGGATTTGAGTCAGACTTGGGTTGTACAACCCATTTTCATGTTGGAAGAAATGTGCTCCTATGTGTGTAGGGATGAAGCAATGAAAAATACTCTAAAATCTTCATCATTTAAATATGACGATTTGGAAGTGCACTAACTTAGAAAATATGAACAACAGAAAGATAGTGATACTAAGAGAAATTTTCAAGTGAGCATCTAGAGTCTTCAACATGCGACAACTAAATCTTCACTAACTGAACACTTTTGGAATGCTAAATTTATGGTTCTCAAAATATATATCACACAATGAAGTCGATTTTTATTAGATTCATTGTGATCTCCACATAACACATAGGATATGCATATCGTTTGCAAATTTGGCACCTGGTATTTGTAAGGAGAGGTGTCAAATGTATTGACATGTAAACAAAAATCTGGCAACAAAAGAATAAGATAAAAAAATAAGATTTCATTTTTGTGATTAAAAATGCCATAATAATCAAAACTTAAACAAAAGTAGGTGTTTGTAAGATTCAATGGTTGGAAATGTCTTAATTGACCTCATTCGAATCAAGATCGATGCTTAATCAAAACCTTGGGATTTTTAATAATTCTTCTATGTGATTGAAAATGAAATAATTAAGTTTGTTACCATTTTGTTTATGTATTGAAAATGCTTTAATTAAGCTTAGTGATATTAGAATTAAAGTTTAATGAGAACCAACGGTCATCAAAGTTTAATCGAAAGTCGTGGTTTTTAGGATTTTGTGATTAGAAATGATGTTACGATTAAAACCATAGTTAAATTAAACACAAGATTTAGTTTCTATTAATGAAAGTGCCTTGTTTATTTTAATTAAGATCAAAATCAATAACATTGGAGATTGGAGATTTTGTTTATGTTCACTATATTTTGACACAAACACACATATAGATTTTGTTTATGTGCACTATCTTTTGACACACACACACACACATATTAATATTGGAATTGAAAAACATTAAGTTATTAATATTGGAATATATACTTGCTTTCTAGTAGATTCAAACCAGGGATGTTTCTCTATAAGTTTTTATAAGAATTTTTTATAAAGACAACAGTATAATTGTTTTGAAATGATTTTCCTATTTTCATTGGTATTCTATAGCATAATGTTTTTCTCAAAATATTGAATTTTGCTTATTTACAATACATTTTAAATGTATAAATAAACTTATTGTCTCAAAATTCTCAATTATATATATATATATATATATATATATATATATATATATATATATATATATTATATATCCAAAATTAACAATTTAAAAAAAAAATTAACCACTAATTTTAAAGAAAATAAAACTTGTAACTATCAAAGTATAAATTCTAAATTAATTTTAATAATAATAATAATTATATATTTATAAAAACATGTAATAATATTATTAACCATGGAGATCCACCCTAACTTTACCATATTTGCAAATAGGCTTTGTTAAAATATCATGGCTTATGAAGATCATGTCCCAAAAATTCATCACTTGTTAATGTGACATTTTCTTTAATTAATCTATTTAATTGAAAAGGAGAAGAAGAACATAGTTAGCATAGTTATTTTATAGGTAAATCTCAACTTCTTATTTGTGCATACTACAAATAATATTCTACATTATTCTATGGAGTTTAAATCCCTACCATCCACATAATAACTTTTTAGAATTTTGAAAGCCCTATTAAAAAATATAAAGGTCTATTAACATAATTACTAATAATTTTGAGTTTATTTAATACTCTATTTTTACATTTAATTTTAATTAGATTGTAAAAATTATTACTATAATATTAATTACTTCTATTGAAGTAAATGTTTTTCAAATCCCAACTATGCCAACTCCACTAAAAAACATTTTTTGATTTGTGGCAAAGATCTTCCAAATATAATTGATTTAGATTCAAAAAATAGGTCATAGACTATTTTTTGGTTTGCCATTAAATAATGTAAGTGTAAACCATCTAAATCTAATATAATAATTATTATTTCAAACCAAACTACATTTTTTCTAATTCAACAATTCCAATTTAACAATTTTATCGGCCTCTCTTTGCACTTTTCAGGGCAATTGCTAATTTATAAATTTATAAAAAAATTATATCTTCGATGGTACCATTTCAAAATTTCTGATTTTTAACTTGTACTACATTTATTTGACTTCAAGTACAAATAGAAAAACATAGAGAATACTACATTTATTGACCTTCAAGTACAAATAGAAAGACATAGAGAATAACCTGAGAAAACAAGAAAACCTGAAATCAATGGCCCATAGTGACCAGAAATTAATGGTCCGCTTGGTTATTTCCCACCCCATTAGGGAAAAGTTTGAAATAAAAGAGACTCGGCATAAAATTATGTATTTATTATTATTATGTAAATCTCTCATGTTATTTTATAAAGTAATAAGTTGTGCTATTTTTTATTCAATAATATTATTTTTTTAAATAAAATAATATTTATATAATTTTTTTTAATAAACTATTTAGTTAAAAAAATTGGGTTAATTTTATTTATATTTATTTCTAATTTAAATAAAATAAAAAACTAAAGTATTTTATTAAATTTATTTCATTATATTTTTAATTTGATATATTGTAATATTTAGTTAAATATTTTAATATTAAATAATTTGTATTATATTATTGTTTTTTTTTTTACAATAGTATTATTATTTCTACCGTTTTTAAGATAAATGATAATAGAGTTTTCTTTCTTCAAAATATTTTAGTTTTTTTTTTCCTTATTATTTTTTAATGAAAGAGCTAATAACATTTTTTTTAACCAAGACCTCATAAGGTTTTATTTAAAATGTTTACATGTTTTACCAAAAGAATTACACTAAAATTAATTTTTTTTATAACATTGTTATTAAAATAATATTAATAGCTATTATATTTTTTTATATGTTCAAGATCATTTCTATCAACTCAACAATATAGCCTAGGCTACAGGGTGTTAGTAGAATTGAAGTTATGACCTCTTAAGAAGAAATGTTCTTTAATAATGTGGACTCAACCAATTGAGCTAACCCTCAAGGCTATAAGTAATAACCACTACAGATCCACTTAAGAAAGGATCTAGCATCTCCCAAGAGGGATGAAATGTCTTCATGTGCAAACATCTCTTAGAGGGAATAACTAAAAATAAATAAAAATTGCATCCCTCTCATCCCTTGACAAATTCCAAAGATTTTGTAATACTAAAAAAAAAAAAAAAAATTGCATCCCTCTCATCCCTTGAGAGTTTCGAAAGATTTTGTAATAATTCTCTCTTACTCTCTCTCTCTCTATATATGTAATTTTTCATTGTTTAAATTGTATTTTTGAATGTTATGTAAAGTAAATATCTTGAAATTGTTATTACATTATTTTTCTTATTAAAACATTTTATTTATGGCTCAAAATGAATTTTATTATTATTATGATTTATAAATATCATGTTAGTTTTTATTAAAAATGAATATTTTCTTATATAAATATTAAAATATTTTCTTTTTAATTTTCTTTTTATATATATGGATATATTTCAAATTGATATTAGCAAAAAGTAATTAACATATATCTTCAAGTAATTTATTTAAATATTTTTGAAGAGTATAATGTTTAAATATCTTACTCACCTTTTTTTCTTTTCTTTTAATTACTTTATCTCTTTTTAAAATTGCTATAAAATTATATTATGTCGTAGGGAAATCAAACTGAAATATATTTTGACCACATTGTATTGTAATCAAATGAACCTAGTAAAGTTAAGATTATTGATATTTTAATTTTTATTATAGTCAGTTCATCACTGCATACAATTTGCCCTAAGGAATTCAACTACCATTTGCCTCATTCTACCATGGCAACAAAAGCAATACTGTAATATAAAATATTCAACAAAATAGGAAAATGCAAATGGATGTTAATTATCCCTCACAATGCTTTGAATTATCAGAAGCGACGTTCGCAGTGGTCAACTGGACACGCAGTGCAGTGTTGGCAGTGTGCAGTGAAAGTGAAAGCCAAGCTCGAATCAGAAGATCACCGTTAGAAAATACCGGTCTCCCTCGTTCAGGGCCTTGTGGTCCCCATAATTCACAACACTAAAGAAGGAAAAGAGCTAAATTCTGGCGGATGAAGTGAGCCTGGGCTGAACATCAGGAGTCGAATATAATTGACATAATCTTGATGCGGGAGCAACCAGCAACTAAGTGAGCAAACCTGGACCAGAGGATTAGAATAGAGAAAAGCTACATCAGCAACTAAGTGAGCAAACCTGGACCAGAGGATTAGAATAGAGAAAAGCTTGTTTTAAAGCAGAAAAGCAAATTTAAAGAGGATAATTTAAAGCAGATAAGATAGATACAACCATGCATTCTTTTGGAGAGCTTTCATTGTAGAAAAACTAGAAGAAAATCTTATCAATTCTTCCTAATGCATCTTATATAAATGTAATGTGATAGGGTGTGAGATATATCTTATTTGTGAGTAAAATAGTGAGTGAGCAAGATGTAGTCAATTGTGAGCTAGGTTTTAAGGCTGAAATGCCTTAGCGGAATGTAATTTGTTCTGTGTATATATATATATATATATATATATTATATATATAATATATATATATATATGAACTGTGTTCTAGTATTGTGTACGCCTACGCCTATGTGTATGGTATAATTAAGTTAAATCTTCTGTTCAAGCTTATTGATCCAAATATCATGTATCTGTTATATGTAAATGTTTGTTAAAGACAGCATGCAGTGCAGAGGAAGATTCTGATGATGATGGAGAGAAGAATGCTCTACGCGAAGAAATCACAAAGGAAACAAGCTCCAGGATCTTGTTTTTTTTTAACAAATTGGGATTTTGGGCAACCCCCAAATTCCAATTTTCATCAGGTGGTATCAGAGCAGTAAACGATTTTGCGGAAAGAGGTACAGTGTGTTAAAGATGGAGAGTTATGGTCTTGCTATTGTGCAGATGGCGACAGCTGAAGGTGAGAAGATTTACAGCAACCTAGAGAAGGATGCAAAAAGACCGAGTGCGGAGGGCTTGGTGAGGTATCGTGTAACAGAGGAGGCTGTTACTGTAGAGGTTGGTTGCAGCTCACAAAGTTCTAGTGAAAGAATGCAGTGGATAAAAATTGATATTATGAAGACCAAAAGCATATGACTAGGAGGTCATAAATTTTTGTGCCTCGGGAGTCTGATGCGGGAGCAACCAGCAACTAAGTGAGCAAACCTTGGACCAGAGGATTGGAATAGAGAAAAGCTGCATCAACAACTAAGTGAGCAAACCTGGACCAGAGGATTAGAATAGAGAAAAGCTTGTTTTAAAGCAGAAAAGCAAATTTAAAGAGGATAATTTAAAGCAGATAAGATAGATACAGCCATGCATGCTTTTGGAGAGCTTTCATTGTAGAAAAACTAGGAGAAAATCTTATCAATTCTTCCTGGTGCATCTTATATAAATGTAATGTGATAGGGTGTGAGATATATCTTATTTGGGAATAAAATAGTGAGTGAGCAAGATGTAGTCAATTGTGAGCTGGGTTTTAAGGTTGAAATGCCTTAGCGGAATGTAATTTGTTCTGTGTATATATCATATATATATATATATATATATATGAACCGTGTTCTAGTATTGTGTACGCCTACGCCTGTGTGTATGGTATAATTAAGTTAAATCTTGTGTTCAAGCTTATTGATCCAAATATCATGTATCTGTTATATGTAAATGTTTGTTAAAGACAGCATGCAGCACAGAGGAAGATTCTGATGATGATGGAGAGATGAATGCTCTATGCGAAGAAATCACAAAGGAAACAAGCTCGAGGATCTTGTTTTTTTTTAACAAATTGGGATTTTGGGCAACCCCCAAATTCCCATTTTCATCAAATCTACAGCTCAGATCGAGTGCCCGATGACTGTAGATAGAAAAGGCCTCCCCTCCATCAATTTCTTCCATAGAATACATGATAAATGTGACTATGTTGTGATTTTGAAACTTCGCATCATCTGTCCACATACCATTTCAGTTGGAGCGTTGCACCATTGTTGGATTGAAATCAAATGACAATAAAACACATACCTTTGTATTGCAAGGGTTGTCTGTGACAACACTTGGATGCCGTTCTTGTAATCAATCATTACATTCTTGTAATCATTTCACGGTTGGATTAATTTGCAGCAAATCGTGTAAGAATTTAATTATAATACAGAAAATTTAGAATAACAAAACGTCCTCCCACGACACCTATTTCTTAAATGATACTGGTGGTTTAAGTTTTATTTTATTATATTATTTTAAATACTAATCCAAACTCAAATTTATTATATGATATGATTATCCATGAGTTCCACTTGTGCCATAATTTAATTTGTATTTAATTTTCAAACCTAAAATCAATAAACTATAAACTAATTTATATAGTTAACCTCATTTACATATATATGGTGATAAATCTTATTTTAAATTGAATATATTATTATTTTGATATGGTTAAGTTTGTTAATTTTTTTTTTGGGTAAATCAATTCATTTTTATTAATTTATAAAAAGATTATATAATGGATGCTCAATGGTATCATTTCAAAATTTCCAAGTTCTCAGGAACAGAACAACACAGAGAAGAACTGGAGAAAACAAGAAAACCTGAAAGTAATGGTCCATGGTCAAGAGAAAGATGGTATCATTTCAAAATTTCTGAGTTCTCACTCTACTACATTTATTGACCTTCATGTACAAACATAACAACATAGAGAAGAACAGGAGAAAACAATCGGCATAAAAATATGTATTTATTGTTATTTATGTAAATCTCTCATGTTATTTTATAAAATAATAAGTTGTGTTATTTTTTATTCAATACTATTTTTTTGTTTTAAATAAAATAATATTTATATAATTTTTTTATTATAAATATTAGTTAAAAAAAATTGTCAATTTTTATTTTATATGTAATTTTCTAATTTAAAGTAAGTAAACTGAATGAAGTATTTAGTTAAAAATTTATTAATTATTATTATTTGATATATTTTAATATTTAATGTTAAATTTTTAATATTAAATAATTTCTATTATATTAATGTTTCTTATTTTCACAATAGTTGGTTATTATTTTTAACAATTTCTAAGATAAATGATTATAGAGTTTTAAAGAAAAAAACAATTTTTCTTTCTTCAAAAGATTTTACATGTTTTACCAAATGAATTACACTAAAAAATTAAAGAATTTTACAACATTGTTATTAAAGTAATATTAATAACTATTATATTTTTTATATCAACTCAACCATATAGCCTAGGCCCCAGGGTGTTAGGAGAATTGATGTTATGACCTCCTAAGAAGAAATTCCTTTAACAATGTGTACTCAACTAATTGAGCTAACCCTCAAGGCTATAATTAATAACCAATATAGAACCATCTTAAGCCAGGATCTAGCATGTCCCAAAAGGGATGAAATGTCTTCAAGAGCAAAACTCTTTTAAAGTGCAAAATTTGAAAAAAAGGGTTGCATCCCTCTCATCCCTTAATAGATTTCAAAGAATTTGTAATAATTCTCTCTTACTCTCTCTCTATATGTATTTTTTCATTGTTTAAATTGTATTTTTGAAAGTTATGTAAAGTAAATATCTTGAAATTGTTATTACATAATTTCTTCGTATTAAATTTTTTTATTTATGACTCAAAATGAGTTTTATTGTTATTATGAATATTTATAAATACCATGTTAAGAATATATTAAGAATTGAATATTTTCTTATATAATATAAAAATATGTTTTCTTAACATTTTCTTTTTTATATATATAGATATATGTCATGTTGATCAACAAAAAGTAGTTAACATATATCTTCAAGTAGTTAACTTAAATATTTTTTAAGAGTATAATGTTTAAATATCCTACTCGCACTTTTTTTCTTTTAATTGCTTTATCTCTTTTTAAATTTGGTATGAAATTGTATTATGTCATAAGGAAAATTCAATTATATTTTAATCACATTGTATTGTAACATCAACTACAAATTAAGTGAACACACTAAGGTTGAGATTATTGATTTTTTTTTAATCATAGTCAATATTGTTTTCCTATTTAGATAATATTTTATTTTTATTTGAAATCGGAGATGTGTCAACTTTAAATTGAACATGGACATAATCACACATCTCCCTCATACTGGGTTGGAAAATGCACACAATAAGTAACCATAGTAAAGTTGAGATTATTGATATTCTTTTTTTATTATAGCCAATATTGGTTTTCATTTTATATAATATTTTATTTTTATTTTAAATGAGACATGTGTCAGCTCCAAGCTGAACATGGACATAATGACACATCTCCATCATATAATTATACAAAAATAAATTTATAAGTCTTCATATTATAATTTAAAGGTTTAATCCTACCTTTTAATTAATTGTATATATTTCTAAATTAACATAATCATTATAATTTAGTAATGCTCAATATAAAGTTGACATGTGTCCTCTTAATATAAAGATAAAATATTTTCTAAATAGAAAAGAAATGTGAGCTTTAATAAAAATATGAATATGCATGTTAATTTTTTTTTTTTAAATTGAAAATATTTTAAAAAATAAATAATGAAAACCTCACTATGGTTTGTGAAATAATTCTTGATATTACAAACTAATGTGGTTAAAATATTTCAATCGCTAAATATTTCGATATCAAATAAAATATTTCGATATCACATGGCTTCATATAATTCCATATCAATTTTAAAATGACAAAATAATTATAATGTGAAAAGTGCATTAATTGATGTTTAAACCCTAAAAAATTCAAAAAAGTGCAAAGCAAAATTTAGATAAAATTTTTGAAGATCTATGTTACCTAGTTTAAATAAATAAAAAATTCAATATTATATATAATTAAATATTCAGTGTCCAAAGAAAAAATAATTGAAAAAAAATGAGATACTTGCTATAACAACTCTAAGCTGGAATTTACTTTAATATCCCTCAGTTGTTTGTTACAACACTCTTTCGTTTGGCTGAGCTATATTGGATAAAATGGACCGAAAAACCATGAGGAATATTGGAATAAATATATAAATTAATATTTATTAATAAATAAATGAGACGTATGTAATTGCGAATGAGAAATCTAGAAATGAGATGTTTGTCATGTCTTCATGATAAGAATTCTAGATAAGCTTAATGGATGAGAAAAAAAGATCCATTAAGTTGTTTAGCGAGAGAAATATGTTAAAAGTGGAAATGCATAAAAGAAATATGTTAAAAGTGGAAATGCATAAAAGTTCTATGCGAGAGAAAAACGATTTTTGATGGAAAAACCTAAAAAAGTGAATAAAAAAATGTCCACAAAGACGACGCCACTAAATGAAACCTAATCAAGAAAGAAATGAATTAAATACCTATAGAAAGAATCAACAAAGGTGGTTGATTTCTTGAATGCAAGAGACTCTCAGCACTATAGAAGGCATCAACAACAGTGGTTGATTGCTCGGACAGCAAGAGATTCTCAACTCGGTGGTGAACTAGAAGAAACCATTCTAAATGATATAAATATCTATAGAAACAATCAACAAAGGAAGGAGGCAAGAGACTCTCATCACTATCATCACTATAGAAGGCATCAACAACAGTGGTTGATTTCTCGGAGCGCAAGAGATTCTCAACTCATTGGTGAACTGGAAGAAACAATTCTAAGTTGAATGGAGAAAAAGTGTGAAATTCCAAGTACCCTAGTCGTGATTTTATTTAAAATTGGCTGTGATTTATTTCTTTCTTGAAAATAATAGCACATAGATGTCGAAATTTGTGAATTATTTACCGGTCAATATTTTTCCATGTTGAATTGAATTTCGTATATCCTAACTAATAAAGAGCTATTATATATTGGATGGTTATTTTCGATACTTTTATCTACCAGCCGAGTTCTAAAAGCTATAGTAGCAAAGAGTGGCAATATTATGTTTAAAAATAATTAGTAATAGGATTTGCATCGGGTCAATAAGGGAAATCATTGATATGTCTTGCAGTAATTAGAGGGCACACATCAGAAGAAATTTTTATAATCTTGTCAAAAGTTTTATTATTGAAAGCTTATATGCGTTGAGTTCCCAAATATTAAATGTGGACTTAGGAAAACAATAATTAGATAATGAGGACAGATCAAGCATCTTGTAATCAGTTATAGACGAAGTATTAAATGTTGTAGGATGAAGTACATATATGGTAGTCTTAAACATCGTGGGAGCGAAAAATAGTGATGAGCAATGACTCACCAGAAAAGATCAAAGAATGAAACTTCCTTAACATAGTACATCGAAACTGCTAGCAAGACGCAATAATACATAAATTATTATAACAGAAATTGTTCACTTGCTACCTTATGCATGTAACATGTTTAGAGTTACGAATATCGTATTTCATGCTACGGGAGCATATAGCACAAACAAAACAACATAAATGTTGCATCAAATTGACAATAATCAGGTAAGAGGAATATAAATATTTATTAGAGTGAAGGATTGTTGAACAATTATAGAAATATGAAGAACATTGTATGAATTTAATTAAATTCCATGATGGTTGATCCAGTAGTAAAGGCAAGTTCTCTTAAATTTTAGGAGAATTTACTTAATGACGATCTCAAGTATACAAAAGAATTTCCATGGAAATCAAAAACTCAGTTTAGTTCAGATCAAACCGAGTGAACTTAGCGGCAATCCAAAAGATCCATTAATATATGAGAAAATGAATTACATTCAATTATAATTTTACTAAGGACACATGTGAATATCTATGCACTATAGATATGAAAAAGAATTAACAAAAAGTTTAAGGATGGAGGATTATCTTAAAGTTTAGCTAGCTTGGTGAATCTTACTAGTCCCTAACATGCATATTCCAAAAAGTTTGACACTATTTTTGTAAAAATATTTAAATTTCTAATGATTTTATATTAGTCTATATAAAATTTTGACGATTTTAGGGCAAAATAATTTTATACTAAAAAATGTGGGCAAATAATATTTAGAAAAAAAGTAACTTGGCGAATAGCTTTTTTGGAAAAAATGGAAAATTAGTCCACCTGCAAATATTAGCCCCTAAAATATTCCCCTAAAATTTTCGGAGAGCATTATATGCTAAACATATATATATATATATATATATATACTAAATCCTTCATTATGAGAGTAGCTAACTACAATCACAATGTTGATGAAGACATGTCTACTTTATAATTTTATAACAAATTTACCTCGATAATATATATAGTTGACACTTTATTTCTCAAAGAAGCTTAAAATTCCAATTAAAAATGAACAAGGGTTGTATTACTCATATCTAAAATACAAACAAAATAGTTGTTATAACTTTGTCATAAATTATTGAACAATTCTTCTCAAGCATATGGATGAGATGTAGTTGGTTAAATATTATGACTAATATTAATTAATTCTGGAAATAAAAGAGTTATGTTATACAATTATAGGTATAAATCTGAAAGGAGAGATCCAAGGCAAAAGTTATCTCGTTACGGGAGTTAAGCCTCCAAAAAAGAAGAAGTGAGGGGAGTAATATAAAAAGCCAAATTCCCCATCAACTAACTGAACTAGGAACAACCTTAAATTTTCAACATCAATCGCTCCACTGACTTCCACCAAGGAAGTGGACGAGGAACGCATCAAGGGATGACGAGGAATGAGAAGATCGCTCTATGATTATATTGTTTTCAATTTTATCGTGGAAAACGTCACTACCTTGTTTCAATTGAGGAGATAACTCATTGGATGAAGAAACAAGAGAACATGGAATATCTTTGATGCATGTGGGCGCATTGTGAATGGTGGGACACATGGGCATGTGAATTGAAGAGGAATTTTTGATATGAACATATTCTTTGACCAGAGCACATCCTAGATCTAAGTTAGCACTTCATGAGAAAACAAAAGATCACATTATGTGCTTGGGTATCATCACGACATATGGAAGCATGGGAGTGATGACTGGCCAAGACTGGGGGTTGATCGAAAGAATTAATTGTACAGGATGTTCCACTAAGATTAGCATATTGATAATGATTCAAGAATGAAATCTCATTGTTTTGATGTGTACAATTTTGAAATACAGAGCGAAGATTGATAGTCATTTTCCTTTGTAATGTGACTATCGTGTGCATGATCGTAGTTTGAGTCAGCAGCAGGAGAATCAAGAGAATGCAAAAAACTGGCTGGTGTAATGGATTGATGAAGGGAGTCATGGTACAAGGAGTCATGGCTTGTAGATGATGGAGGATGGTAGAGATGTAGATCAAATTTGAGACTTTAGTTATGAAGAGTGACATCCTCTTGCGGAATGGAGTGATTCTTCATTCCAGGCTTCGTGAGCCATTTTGGAACTTCCTCCATAGAAGAAGGAGACAAATGAGAAGATGGGCTAGGGACATGCTGCACAAATTTCTCAACTTTACAAACACCACAAGGGGGCACCCACACTCGGACCAGAAAAGGAGGAGGACAAGGAAAAAAAGGGGTGTTGTACACCTCCTTTATAGTATGAGGTGCCTCACCATCCACAAGAGTTGGGGAAAAAGGAAAACCAGAAAGATGAACCAAGTGTTTAAACTGTTGTCCCAATAAATATGAGTTTCATTTTTTTTGGAGAATTTTGCAATAGAGGTCAAGGAACCAATCAAAAAATTCCTCAACTAATTCATCTAGCTTCATTCCTAAATTACATATTCTTTTATAGACATCTTTATGGTTGTAATTATCTATATCTTTACACAACATATTGGTAAGATGAGCAATCAAATGGATAGAAGCAACGTGTAATGTATGACATTATTTATTAACACGAACTTCGAATGTGAGGGTGAGTAATCTAGCCATGACATCTTTAGACTCCACTCTATTACACAAACAGAGAAAGATAATTGGAAAGAGATGTTCACAAAAAGTTGATTCACCCTCACCATCAAACTTACCTTCAGACAGGTCATGAATGAGTTCCGTAGGGATGCTACAATTAAAATATTTAGAAAAACATCTCGGGATTATGATTTTAGGAAGAACCATTTTAAATAAGAGATTCAACCAAACTCTACGGGCACAGCCTCTCATCTAGCTCTCCTTCTAGTGCCATTTTGTTGATGGTGCTGGACCCACAAACAAAGGGGATCTCCCCGGTATGAAGTTCAAACTACACCGCACACGGTTTGGTGTAGGAGTCCCATCTGGTATAATGGCCTAGTTTCCATTATCTTAGAGATTTGCCTTGGATCTTGTTGTTCATCACATGAGAGTGTTATGCTTGTAACTTCAAAAAGAAAGGTAAGTATGCTTGGTGAGTGCGTAATGTAACTTGTGCCTAGGTTCTCTTACTGTAAGGGAGAGGGTAAAAGTGAGCCTGTAGATGAAAGATAGTAGTACCACCCAGAGAGAGACACACAAAAACAACAAGGGTCTGTCCATCATTATGTAGAGTAGTCCACATTAGACACATATATCATTAAAACCAAAATGCACAGGAAAACACATACACCATCGAGTAGAGTAGTCCACATGGAGGTGAGGGATGTTATAACCAAGAAAACAGGAATGGTCTATCTAATGTGCTATGGAGTAGTCCACACAGATGAGAGAACAATGATAAACAATACAACACACCTTCAACAATGTAACTACTAAAATAACTAAAGTAGTTCAACTATCTTAGTATAGGTTAAGTGAACATGCATTACAAATTTTTAAAGAATAGTCTTAGAAATGAATACAAAACAAGCATGGAAATGTGTTATCGTGAGACAAGCTTCTGAATTAAGAAAAAGTTCCAAGACACATATGTCCCCCATACATCGCTAGTCCCAGTAGTGGGACATTGGAGCCATTCCTCGCTCCTCAAATAATAGACTACAAAATTTTAAGGATATGTGGGCGGAGCCAAGGTGAAAATTCCTTTCCTGATACTATGGAAGGGGTATATATAACCAAGGGTGATGCTTAACCCTTATGACACTTGGACTACCCTCATGAATATTCAACTTCCCATGACTTTTCAACTGGCGTGAATCTTCAAATTTTGTGTGCATCCATTGGACTTCACTTTACATTACACTCAGTTACAACAGATATGGCCCATAATGGTGATGTGGCCAAGATAGTTCATGACACAACTCGACATGACACTGCTGACATGTACTAGCTAACTATGGTGTCCATATCAAGTTGCTGAGTGATGGATGTTATCTTGGTGTGCTTTGTCTTCTCCTTCACATGGAATAGTTCCATGGGGACTTTGATGGTCTTGGTCTTGCTCTATGGTTAAATTCATCATATCGCCATGATCTACCAATGTACATGTTCCTACAATTCACTCATGACATGATGACATCAAATTGAAAACTTCCTAGTCTAGCATGATGCATTGTTCTCATGTTCCGAGTGATAGGGAGGAAGGACAACTCACTAAGATAGAGCAGAGCATAGTTCACGCTGGAATGAGGCATTCTGAGAGGATAACCTGCGCTGCCAGGAAAAGATCCGGACTGATCACTAGGAGGCAATATTACGCAGTGAGAGTCACTAGTGTCAGCTACAGGTTGGTATCTTGAGGGAGGGAGCTTCTACGCAGTTTTCAGAGAGAAGATAGAGTGGGCTACAGAGGGATTT
>APFE030376010.1:0-20293 GCA_000404065.3 Pinus taeda | reverse complement strand
ACCACCTCCCCCTTTGCCTCCGCCTCCACCACCTCCTCCACCTCCTCCTCCTACTCCACCTTGACCACCACCTCCTACACCTTCACCTCCTCCTCCACCACCTCCTCCTACTCCACCACCACCACCTCCACCTCCTCCTCCACCACCTCCACCTCTCCTTCTCCCTCTGCCTCTGCCTCCGTCTTCGCCTTCGCCTCCTTCACCTTCGCCTCATCACAAAACCTAAAAAAAATCAAAATTGCATATCATTTCATTATATTTATTTAGAATACTTATTGATTCATTCTTTAGAGCGATAATTCAAATATCAATATATGCATGATAATATAACAAATAACATGTATAGAAATTTGCAATATAAATTAGTAATTATGAGAAGAACAATTTAATTAAAAAAAATTGTAACAATTACATAAATAATATCAAAAGTTGTCGACAAAAATCACACCCAAGTCAATGTTTATTTTTAATGTCCAAAACTATTTAAAATCAATATATTAATTATACAAAATATTTAAAAAATAAGATAAACAAAAAGCAGAATTACCATAGACATAAAATTTAATAACATACAAACACAACACAACAAATCTTCATAAAACCTCCATTGGTCATAAGCGTTATTATTGTCATGTTCCATCGTACTTAGTGGAGGTTATTGTTATGTTATGGGTTCTATTTTCGTCATGGAAGCCCATGCGGCTTGAGCTAAGAGTTTTTATTTTACAACATATTCAGCGTTTTTCTCTCAGTAGTACATTTATTAAAAAAATAAAAAAATAAAAAAATAAAAAAATTCAAGAACTTATGTTGTTGCATTTATATACTAAATAATTTGATTTTTCCTAAACTAATAATTTACTTTCTTGACAATCACTCCATTGCCTGGAAATAAGAAATTAACCACATCAAGAAATTTTAAAATGCAGAAGAAGATCAAATACTTGATGAAAACTTGTATGGATTCATGAAGTGATTTGACAGCTTCCATGCGATCTTCCTCTCTCGCAGACTTCATACAAAACTTCGATAATTTCTTCGGAGAAATGGAGTAATGCAAACTTTTTAATATAAAATCAATCCACACGATAACATCCTCCCCAGATATGTTCAGACGTACGTGGTCTCTCTTATATTTGTTCCTCTTGGCAACGATTGTCATGGATCACCATATGTCTGACATGGTATTTCGTGAGTATAACCACTCGCCGCCTTTGCAGAAACCACAAATTGAACGTCTGGAAGTGAACAGGCTCCCAAGATAGACAGCAACAACATTGTGCATCTGACCTTCATATTTTCAGTCTTACGCTCTCGCAACAAAGACATAGAGGCAACAACATTATCGATCGAACACACGACCCTCTCCCAACAAAAATACCGAGGCAACAACATTGCGTATCGAACACACGACTTTCATATATTCTGTGTGACTTATTTTCTTTAATGGCCACACCTTGAAACAATTGGGAGAGATTGGTATTTTGAAATCCAGAATTTAATGGCCACACCTTGAAATAATTGGGAGAGATTGGTATTGGTTAATCTGGAATTAATAGTCAAATTTCAAGTATATTTCATAATCTAGATTGATGTATCACTAAAATTTATTAACTTAAAATCTATGATGCTAACTACTTTTAAACATAGCCAAAGAGGAAAATTAAAAACTAAAAAGTGGAAAGGGAGAGAGGATGCACAAGCCCTTAAGAATGACCATGGTTCATTCTCAAGGGCATTGAGAAGGGGCCTTCTAGCCCCTTCAAACAAAAAAATAATTTTTATTATCATGAGATTTTCAAGAGTAATTATAGAATGAATAAATAAATGTTAATTTCGTTTGAATACGATGAACGTCTTCTCTTCTGTGATGAACATGCTTCTCTACTGTGATGAATATGAAGTACATGTAAATGCTTTGGCATGCACATATCTTCTAGTCAATCTTTGCAAAAATAATATTTTTTAAAACTCAGTGAACTTTCTATACAGTGTAACAAAAAATACATAAATTCCTATAACAAAAAAAATCTGCATTTAAAATTCAATATTTATTTATGTTTTTTCAAACAGGGCGAAAAAAAATTTAAAATTAGAGATCACTTGTGTATCCTAAAGCCCCTCAACCAGTGGAGATGTCTGCTCCCTGCGTCCATTCCTATGGAGAGCCGGTCACACCGCTAGCTGAAAATGAATCTACAACATCAAATCATCAAATTGATAAGATTCACTGGGTTATCCAATTTTAAATGTATAACGTGATGAAAACTCAGAAAATTTAGCCATAGTTGCATTCACATAAAATCAGATGAAGTTGCTGCTGCTCGCTCAGAAAATATACCTTTTTGTACCCAATTTGTTCCACGCACAGGGTAGGTCCCACTGGCACAAGTAAGGCATTGTAAAGTTGGGATGGGAATAGGTAGAGGCACAGACACATGTTCTCCATATAACCCTCCTTCCATTGCTTTGCTTTGCCCCTCTGGATCTCCCTCCATAACACTCGGCCCAATAATCACTTCAAAAGGGAGAAGGATCTCCATCCCTCATTAATTCTCTGAAGAAAAGAGAGGAAAAATAAAAAGAAAATCCTCATACCCAATACCATAAAAAACCCTCATTCTCAATCCTGGAACAACAAAGCAAATACCAAAAAGCCCTCATACTCAATCCTGGAAACACAGCAAATAAAGGCATGTGAAATATATATATATTTGTAAAGTTGGAATGGGAATAGGGGCATGGACTCCACCTCCTCCACTACACTCCATGGACTTCTCATCTTCTCCATATGACCGTAGCCATCACCGTCCGAGTGGATTGCTGCCACTGTCAGGTCATCCACCTTCCATTGCCGCTGTGGATCTCCTCAATAACTGCGTTGTTTGAATGTGCGTCCATTGTCAAGGTATTGAAGCAGCACATCGTGGGGTTCAACTACTCTGCGAAATCATTAAATTAAAACCCAATTGCTTTGTGAGAAAAACATTAACAGGTATAAAAACAAAACAAAACAGTGCATAATTAAAACCTTTAATAGGTATAATAAAAACAAAACAAAATTGCATAATTTGGAATCTAGCCTGATCTACAGAAAGAAAATTTAGAATGAAAAGATGGGATGAATCTTACCACAATTTTTATCCCGTCCTCTCCACCTTTAATTTGGAATCCAAGATAACCATGCCCGGCATAATATAATTTTAGCACAGTAGTACTAGTACAGGTCTCTGCGTCACGTCATGTGAAAAAAGAAATGTATTCAGTTGAGATTCCCCTGAAATCTATGCATCCTCTGCATAATTGATACATGCTATAACTGCTTAGCTCCCAACATAACTCCTGCACCACAATATAATATACGATTCAATTATTTAATCCTCCCAAATTCTAAAAGATAAGTTACACATTTTCTACCGACATTTATCAGACGTGCTTGTTTCGGTAGTGCAAGCCAAGTTCCATGGCCTTGTTTATCAGCACCATATAGACCTCCTCTTTTGGGCAG
Source organism: Pinus taeda (assembly GCA_000404065.3). NCBI lineage: Eukaryota > Viridiplantae > Streptophyta > Pinopsida > Pinales > Pinaceae > Pinus > Pinus taeda. Next base: position 16,785 of record APFE030376010.1, on the reverse strand, counting down.
TGCAAATCAATTTCCATGGGTATCAGGGAATTGAAGTGCAGCAGCGGGCATGGGTATCAGAGGTTGAGCTTATGGTTGCTTCCGTCTGTGACGAGAGGTAGGAATTGGCTTGAAATGAGCAGAGCAGAGCAGAGCAGGCCAGGCATTCTGTTAAGAATGACCCCTGACATTGGATCTGCGAGATGCATTTCAGGGACGTTGGGAGCCACCACACAGACAGAGAGAGACCTGCATATATGCAACCACAACCACAGTGAATAAGGTTAAGATTCATAATTATGCAGCTCCACTCCGTTAACAGCTTGAAAAGGGCCGATCCCAAATCAAATGACGAAAATCAAATTACAGCTTGAAAAGGGCCGATGCCAGACCAAATTAGTTCCTGCTAATCCCACTCATCATTGGGTATATATTTGAATATATAACTAGAAAGATGCGAAGAAATGTACCTACTCTACCTGGGATTCAATCCTTGCGCACACCTGTGGATTCGAAAACTGATGATGCAGGTACCAATACCAATACCAATTCATATCATATTTAAGTTTAGCTGGGCAATTCAATAGTACTTGAACAGAGCGAGCCAATTGCATGAAATTACAAAATTCATATTGAACCCTCTAATGTATGTTGTCACTTTGTAATTCATATTGAGCCTTGTAATTTAATGTAATGCATGTCGTCACTTACTAAGCACATCTAAAATTTGTGCATCAAGATTAAAAAAAGGAAAACCAGTGAAGAGAAAACAGATCTTACATGTACAGGAAGGATTGAGAAGGATGTGGGTGGATATATCCTCATATACCTTCCTGGGATTGAACCCTCCTTTCGCTTATGTTCCTGCTGATTAAAAATTGAATTTTATTGCTTTGATGTCATGTCTACCTTAACCTCCTCCAAGTACCGCGCAACCAACAACACATACATACCAGACCAAACCAAACCGGACTCATACAAAACTCATACCAGATCAGACATGACATGACATGACATGGAGCTCCAAGACAAGACCAGACTCAGCACAGCACAGGTAGCCATGGGAGGAGGAGGAGGAGAGGAGATTCAAAAAAGGCAGAGATTGGGAGAAGGATTGGAAATAAATAGTACTGGTTGGATTCAACGGTCCTGCTTTTCCTGACTACCACCTCTGAAAAAAAGCACTTCCACCTCTGCAACGGTCGTGTTTTTCTCGACTTCGAAAAATCGCTTCTCTTCACTGCCACCTCTGCAAAAGCAGATGTGGAAAAAGCATGTTGGATTGCGACATTTTGTTTGTTGTTGCCAATAGTAGTCATAATGGAATTTCAAAAGGATTATTTAAAAACATGGTATCAAATTTGTTGTAAACAAAATTTTAGTTTTTCTTTTTAACTAATTTGTTTTCTTAAATTTGCAAGTTGCCAATAACAGAGTATCCAAATTTGTAATAAATTTGTAATTTGCTTTTCCCTCAACCAAGTTTTCCTAGCAACAATAAATTGAAGAACACACAAATTTGGATGATGTAAATTTACCGAGTTTCTACGATTACTTACACAACAAATCCCTCTTCCTTATATTGACAATATTATATAAATTTCTTATCAACAAGGGAGCTGGACACTACGTCAAGTCATGACCTCTTCTAAGAACTTCAATCAACACTAGTTGAAAGAAAAAATAAAAACAAGAGAATTTAGAGTATTTCTTAAGAAAATGAACTAATGATTACCATCATTGACCAAGAGTAAGTTCAGGATTGATAATTGCAGTGTAGCCACTCATGAGGTTCCTCTAAGAAGAAGAAAAGCCATAGTTGGCTAGACTAAAGGAGGCAGTTGTGAGAAAGTTCAATCGTTCCAAAAAGAAGAAATGAACAAGCTATTGAGAGGCAAAGAGAGTATACATTAGAAAAATATTTGAAGAAACTAATTAAAAGAAGAAAAGAATGATACAAACACTTGATCAAATTGTATAAAATTGAGCAAGGAAAAAGTTAAAAGAGGATCTAAGCTATTTGATTATATGGACCCTTATCAATCTATAGAGAAGAAGTTCTAGTGTAGTAATGGGTCAACAAAGTGCCAAACATAATTGAGTCAAGAGATGATGAATGATTGGATGTGGAAGAGGTAGCAACTACAACAATTCCTAAACTAGATGAGATATGAATATGGTGGAGGTAGGCTTGGGAGCTTGCATATGTTTATAAAGTATGAAAATTGTGGAAGTCAATGAGTGGACACTAGAGATATGCAATACTTAGAACGTTAAATCCAACAAGACCATGTCATGATATTGATGAAATCCCTCAATGCCACCTGCATAATTAATTTGGTCTAGCCTTAGTTTAGGGTCAACAAAATGAAGATTATCAATTTACTAATAGAATTTGGATCTAAATGTTAGAGATGGAAGGCACTTGGATCAATGTTATACTTGAAGGAGGAGAGACTAACTTTCTTACACAATATGAAAATCTCATGGCAAGAATCCCTCACCAAATTTAATCATTGGAAAAGTTAAAACACATCTGACATAGGGGTTCAATGAAGATACATAATGCATAAAAAAATGGTGGTCAAATATAAAAACCAAGACTATTGAAAATAAGCAGTAACAAAAGAACACAGTGTCAAAAGGCACATATTGAAACAAGAAACTAGATTAGTTGAAAGATACCATTCATTATTTTAAGTTAGTTGATTCCAAATTGGCCACCAACCATGTCATTATAACTATTAATAACAACAGTTATGATTCATGTTAATGCTAAGCACCTCCTTCTATATGAAAAAGATGAGTGTCCAAAGAGGCATTGCTTTATTTGTGAAAAAACATGGGGGTCCTACAAATAAAGCAAGTGACATAGTTTGTGGGTGTACTAAGAAAAAAATATTAACCTAGTTCATGAACTTTACATAAAATATTAATAGAATAAAGGATGAAATTAACACTTATTTCCTGTTTTTTTTTTAAACCAAGATGTTAAGCATGTCGTGACACCAAAAATTAAGGAAATCCAACAACTTCCTATTGAGTTGGTTAGATATTACGAGAAAATATTCAAGGACCTATTTAGTTAGATCCCTTATATAAATGACAAGGATTGGCTTCGGAAATGTTTCATTGCTAAATTTCTCCAGAAAGTTAGGGCTCCTTTCAGAATGGAAAAAAATTATGTCTTGTGAATATGCATTAAAGAAAGATCAACAAATAGAATCCAACAATATGCATTGGTTTTTGTGACCTCAAAATGAGAATATTATATTTATGGTGCATAATATGTATGCACGAGGGCCATACAAAGAACATTGTAGTTACAAATAGTTGAATGACAAATATCAAGATGCTGGAGTAATGCAGGTCAAATATTGCTATGAAATTTATGAATATATGTTAATTTTAGATAACAATTACTTCAATGTCCTTTTATTAGCCCAATGTTAATTCCACTTTTATTCTCAATAGAAATCACATAAACCATTAATTCACATGGACCATAATTGTATATAGAGCATAAACAATAAATGCAGAAGACAAGTCAAGACAAGAGAACACCAATATTCAGCTAAATTCAGGGAAAAAATCGCCAAGATGGGGAAAATCCTTAATCTATCCTTCTTATTATCAAATATCAAATGTTCAACAGAGAAAGAATGTCCAATATAGTACAATGATGAAATTCAAAGTCAATGTGACTTGACTTTTGCAAATTACCCAAACCAATATAAATCTGATAAGCCTGATGAAGTTCCGCAATTTTGGAAAGTCAACAACAATCAATGTGCCCTAACCAGTGAACAGTAAATGGTCAAGATACCTCCTTTTTGGCTTGGTCAAAGTCAATCAAACTCAGCCTTCAATGTAGATTAAAGTCAGCCTAAAACATTCCTCCAAATTACAATCAAACTTGGTCCAAAGAGAGAGAAAATATAATCACAGGGTTAAAAATACATATTTATTATAACTAATACTCATTGTTTAAATAATTAAATATATTGATTAGATTGTGAATTAATAAATTTTATAAATGAAGTATCAAAACATATCAAATATTATTTAAAATATATTTATAATATAATATGATATAAATAGATGTATTAAATTTATTTTGTACTTATTATTAAAAAAAAAAGAGTAAAATGTAGTAAATGTGTAGAGATAGTTTAATTCCAAATAAGACTTCCATAAATATGAGGCATTAGTTAGGGTATAAAAGAATTTAAATAACTAGTTTTTTTGTGGTTTCAAATCCTTTTAATTTTGAATTTGTCATTTATATAGTTAAGGTTTATTTTCCAAAGAATTAAAGATGTTTACTAGATTGGGAATTAATAAATTTTATGAATGAAATATGAAAATATATTAGATGGTATTTAAAATATATTTATAATTAAATATGATATAAATGGAAATTTTAAATTTATTTCGATACTTACAATTAAAATAAAAATAAAAATTGGTAAATGTATGGAGCATCTAATTTAATTCCAAAGAAGACTTCCATAAATGTTATGCAATGATTAGGAACCATTACCATTAATAATTTTTAAATGCTAGTGGTGGCGTATAATGGTATTGAAATTGCAACAGAAATAATGATAAATCATATAAAACATGGATAATCATTCTAATAAATTCAAGATTTTTAGTTTTCCATTCTTGAAAAAATTTTCACCATGAATGTAAATTTGAGTTGATGAAGTTGTTTTAGTTGTAAGAGTAAATCTAGCTTCCAAAACCAAATTGTCTTACCACAATATTCGATGTATGCAACTTGTCACATACTCCCTTGGCATAATACTAACAACTACCTACTATACTCCATTGGATCCTTAGTGTGGAATTTTAAGTTCAATTAATGGACTTAGTTACTACACTCCAAAATCAACCCTTCAACATTTCCTATGCATACATTACAACTCTGAGAAAATAATCAATCATGGGCATTAAACAAGATAAGATTATGCATTCGAGTTTCATTTCTTTGATGTCTCTACACAAGAATTAATGGAAATGTTGTCATATATAAACTATAGCTAGCATTTCCATATATCATGATCATAGTCCTAACGTCATAGTCGAAAGTATTACTAAGATATATCTTGTGCAATATGGATCATAGCGACTAAATAGATAAAAGAGGCCTCAATGTATGCAATTCACCCCATGATGCATAATCCATAGCATAGGTAATTTGAGCCATGGGCTATACAATTTCAAACCCTAAAAAACATAATTATTCATCATACATACTTTTCTCATGCATAAATATTCATCATCTTAAAACCTGAGATAACACATAAGTTTAAATATATGACAACATAAAGAGTAAGGAGACACATACAAAACATCCCAAGAAATTGTAGCAAACTAGATCAGCTGAAGAAAGTCACTTGGAAACTGAGCACCCCCACCCAACCTAGAACTGACTTCCTCGAGTTCACCTTTGAGCCAAGAGTTCTTGCCATGGATCAACTGGCTCTTGTTGGTCTCTTCAATGGGTATTTAATACCCTCTTTCATGATATGGTTTCCATTAACAGCATCCTGCTTTTATGGATCTTTTTTATCCATTTCCTAGCCTTTTCCAAGAAAAGTTCACCTTTCTCTCCCTCAAGGATTTTCCTCATAAAAGCATGCCTTTCTCTCCCATAATGATTTTATGCTATTCTGCATCTCTCTAGCTAAGTAACCTAATGGATATTTATCTCCAAATCAATTAAGATTATCTAGAATTGGATCTAGAAGTCTTATCATGAAAGAATTATCCATTCCCATTGACCAATGTGATTTCATTTAGCAAGAACCCCATCTATTGGTGTCTTGTTTTCCAAGAATTTTACATTATCTTTATTTATTTAACAATAAGGTATTTAATTTCATTGTTACACCTTGGACCTAGATTTTCTTAGCTTAGGTTATTATAAGATAGTCTAGAGTAGGCTAGGCCAGGCTAAAGTAGAATAGCCTAAGCTATGCTAGAGTAGACTAGCCTACATAACGGTGTGCTTCTCTAAAATATAGTAGTCTAGGCTACGCAAGGCTTGGCAATGCTAGGATACACTAGTCTAGAGTAGGGTAACCTCGGCTAGAGTACGATAGGAAACCTAGGCTAGGCTAAGCTAAGCTAGAGTACAATAGGGTAGGATAGACTAGAGTGGGCTATGCTAAGCAATAGTAGGCTAGGTTAAGCAAGAGTATGCTAGGCCAGGCTAGAGTAGGCTACAACATAGTAGGCTAGGCTAGAGTAGACTAAGGTAGAGTAGATTAGGTTTGGCTAGGTTAGGTTAGGCTGGGCTAGGTTATGTTAGGTTAGGTTAGGTTAGGGTATGCTAGGCTAGAGTAGGCTTCGTTATGCTAGAGTAATCTAGGCTAGCATAGGATAGGCTAGGCTAGGCTAGGCTAAGCTATACTAGAGTAGCATAGTCTAGGCTATGATAGGCTAGGCTAGGCTAGGGTGGGCTAGAGAATGCTAGCGTAAGCTATGATATAGTAGACTGCTCTAGGGTAGTTTAGGCTAGAGTAGGAAAGGCTAGTCTAGGTTATGCTAGTCCAAAAGGCTAGTCTAGCTCAGGCTAGTCCATGCAATGCCAGGGTAGGTTAGACTATGATAGAGTAGGCTAGGCTAGGCTATTTTAAGCTATCCTAGAGTAGACTAGGCGAGGCTAGGCTAGAGTAAGCTAGGCTAGGAAAGGCTAGATTGGGAAAGGCTAGGAAAGGTTAGATTGGGTAAGGCTAGGAAAGAGTAGGCTATGTTAGGCAAGAGTAGGCTAGGCTAGGTCACGTAAGGCTATGCTAGTATAGGGTAGAGTAGGCTAGGCTAGTATAGGCTAGAGTAGGCTAGGCTAGGCTAGAGTAGGCTAGGCTAGGCCAGAGTGGGCTAGTATAGAGTAAGCTATACTAAAGTAGACAAGGCTAGATTAGTCTAGGCTACGCTGGGTTGGCTAGGCTATAGTAGTTAAGCCTAGGCTAGACTAGACTAGGCTAGGCTAGGGTAGAGAAGGTTAGGCTAGGCTAAGCTATAGTAGGGTAGGCCAGGATAGTCTACAACAGACCATACTATCCTAGGCTAAGCTAGCCTAGCCTAAGCTAGAATAGCTCAGGCTAGGTTATGCTAAGAAAAGTTAAGCTATAGCGAGAAAGGGTAGAGTACGTTGGGTTAAGTAAGAGTAGGCTAGGATAGTGTAAAGAAGGTTATACTAGGTCAGGTAAGAGTAAGCTAGTATAGGGTAGTGTAGGCTAGGCTACAGTAGGCTAGGATGGAGTAGGCTATGATATAATACATTACTATAGGGTAGAGTAGGCTACCATAGGGTAGAGTAGGCTAGGCTAGAGTAGGTCGCAGAAAAGGAAGCTACGCAAGAGTAGGTTAGGTTAGGAAAGAGTAGGCTAAGATAGTGTAAAGAAGGTTAGTCTAGGTTAGGTAAGAGTATGCTAGTATAGGGAAGAGTAGGATAGGCTAGAGGAGGTTATGCTAGATTAGGCTAGGATGTAGTGGGCTACGCTAGAGTAGACAAGGCTAGATTAATCTAGGCTAATCTGAATTGGCTAGGCTATAGTAGGTAAGCCTATGATAGTCTAGAGTGGGCCAGGCTAGGGTAGAGAAGGCTATTCTATGATAGGCTAGAGTAGGGTAGGGTAGGGTAGGCTAGAGTAGGGAAGGCTAGGATGGTCTACAAGAGGCCATACTATACTAGGCTAGGCTAGGGTAAGCTAAAGTCACTTAGGCTAGGCTATGCTAGGCTACGCAATGTTAAGCTATCGAAAGAAAGGGTAGAGTAGGTTAGGTTAGGTAAGAGTAGGCTAGGAGAGTGTAGAGAAGGTTAGGCTAGGTCAGGTAAGAGTAGGCTAGTTTAAAATAGAGTAAGCTAGGCTAGGGTAGGCTACGCTACAGTAGGATAGTATAAAGTAGTGAATATAGGCTAGAGTAGGCTAGCATATGGTGGAGTAGGCTAGTATAGGGTAGAGTAGGCTATGCTATAGTAGGATATGGAAGAGTAGGTCACGTTAGACAAGAGTAGGCTAGGATAGTGTAAATAAGGATAGGCAAGGTGAGGTAAGAGTAGGCTAGTATAGGGTAGAGTATGCTAGGCTGGAGGAGGCTAGGATATTATAATTTAGGCTAGAGTAGAAAAGGCTAAATCAGTATAAGTTATGCTGGGTTGGCTAGGCTATAGTAGGTAAGCCTAGACTAGTTTAGAGTAGGTTAGGCTAGGGTAGAAAAGGTTAGTATCGACTAGGCTAGAGTAGAGTAGGCTATGATAGACTATAATAGGTCATACTATCCTAGACTATGCTAGCCTAAGCTAGAGTAACTTAGGCTAGGCTAGGCTAGGAAACAGTAAGTTATAGTAGGAAAGGCTAGGTTATGCTAGGCCAAAGTAGGCCAGGTTAGGCGAAGGTAGAGTAAACTACTCTAGATTAATCTAGTTTAGAGTAGTTTAGGCTAGGTTAGGTTAGAATATAGTAGGCAAGGCTATGATAAATTAGGCTAAGGTAGTCTAGGATAGATTAAGATAACGTCTAAGGTAGGTTAGAGTAGGCTATGCTAGAATATCGTATGCAACGCTATGTTAGGAAAGAGTAGGCTAGGCTAGGCTAGAGTAGACCAACTAGGCTAGGATACAATAGAGTAAGCTAGGCCAGAGCAGTCTATAATAAAATAGGTTAGGCTAAAGTAGGCCATACTAGGCTATGTTACGCTAGGTAAGGCTAGAGTATGCTTGGCTACTCTAAGTTATGTTAGTCTACTCTAGGCTAGAGTAGTCTAGGCTACAATAGGCTAGCCCAGAGTAGTCTAGGCTAGAGTAGGCAAGGCGAGGATAGATTAGGCTAGATTACACTAGGATAGGCCTGTCTAGGATAAAGCATGATTTGCTAGAGTAGGTGACACTAGACTAGGGTGGGGTATGCTAGGCTAATCTATGCTAGAGTAGGTAAGGCTAGGGTAGAGTAGGGTTGCCTAAGTTAGAGAAGGCTAGGCTAGGCTAGAGTAGGTTTGGCTAAGCAAGGCTAAGCTGGGCTAGAGTAGGCTAGGTTAGGCTAAGCTAGGAAGAGTAGACTGGGCTAGGCTAAGCTAGGTTAGCTTAGGAAATGGTAGGCCAGCCTAAGCTAGAGTAGGTTAGTCTAGAATAGGCCAAAGTAGCTTAGAAAATACAAGAGTGGGCTAGGGTAGGTTAGGCTATGGTTGGCTAGGCTAGGCTATAGTATGCTAGGCTAAAGTAGGCTTGAGTAGTTTGGACTAGAGTAGGATAGGCTAGTGTAGGCTAGGCTAGGCTAGATTAGACTACACTAGTGTAGGCTATGCTAGAGTAGGCTGTGCTAGTGTAGGCTAGGCTAGGCAAGGCTAGAGTAAGCTAGGCTAGAGTAGGCTAGAATAGGCTACATTAGGATAGGATATAGTTTGCTAATTTAGGCTAGAGTTGGCTTGACTAGATTAGGCTAAGAAAGAGTAGGTTAGGCTAAGCTATGCTAAAATATGCCAGGTTAGGCTACACTAATCTACAGTAGGGTATGATAGAGTAGGATACAATAGGCTAGGCTAAGCTACGCTCAGCTACGCTAGCGTAGGCTTGGCTAGAGTAGGCTAAAATAGACAAGAGTAGGCCAATCTAGGATAAGCTAGGCTAGAGTAGGCTAGCCTCACATATTCTAGCATTGAGTAGTGTATTCTACATTAGAGTAGGCTAGGCTAGGCTACTCGCATGGAAGCTGTCAAATCGCTTCATGAATCCATACAGGTTTCATCAAGTATTTGATCTTCTTCTGCATTTTAAAATTTCTTGATGTGGTTAATTTCTTATTTCCAGGCAATGGAGTGATTGTTAAGAAAGTAAATTATTAGTTTAGGAAAAATCAAATTATTTATTATATAAATGCAACAGCCCAAGTTCTTGATTTTTTTTTTTATATTATATATGTACTGCCGAGAGAAAAACGCTGAATATGTTGTAAAATAAAAACTCTTAGCTCAAGCCACAGGGGCTCCCATGAAGAAAATAGAACCCATAACATAACAATAACCTCCACTAAGTACGATGGAACACAACAATAATAACGCTTATGACCAATGGAGGCTTTATGAAGTTTTGTTGTGTTGTGTTTGTATGTTACCAAATTTTATGTCTATGGTAATTCTGCGTTTTGTTTATCTTCTTTTTTAAATATTTGTATAATTAATATATTGATTTTAAATAGTTTTGGACATTGAAAATAAGCATTGACTTGGGTGTGATTTTTGTCAACAACTTTTGATATTATTTATGTAATTGTTACAATTTTTTTTAATTAAATTGTTCTTCTCATAATTACTAATTTATATTGCAAATTTCTATACATGTTATTTGTTATATTATCATGCATATATTGATATCTGAATTATCACTCTAAAGAATGAATCAATAAGTATTCTAAATAAATATAATGAAATGATATGCAGTGTTATAAATAAAGAGAATCAAATGATATGCAATTTTGATTTTTTTTAGGTTTTGTGATGAGGCGAAGGTGGAGGCAAAGGCGAAGGCGGAGGCGGAGGCAGAGGGAGAGGGAGAGGGAGAGGGAGAGGTGGAGGTGGATGTGGTGGAGGAGGAGGTGGAGGTGGTGGTGGTGGAGTAGGAGGAGGAGGTGAAGGCGGAGGAGGTGGTGGTCAAGGTGGAGTAGGAGGAGGAGGTGGAGGAGGTGGTGGAGGCGGAGGAAAAGGAGGAGGTGGTGGTGTTAGTTGAGCGGGTGGTGGTGGAGGAGGAGGTAGAGGTGGTGAAGGAGTGTGAGGAGGAGGTGGAGGAGGAGGAGGATTGGGTGGAGGTGGAGGAGGGGGTCAGGAAGCTCGTGGAGGAGCTCGCAGAGGTGGAGGTGGTGGTGGAGGTCAAGGAGGAGGATGTTTAGAAGGTGGTGGTGTTGGTGGTGGTGGAGGATGAGGAGGAAGAGGCAGAGGCAGAGGAAGAGGTGGAGTTGGGGAGGGAGAGGTGGATGTGAGGTGGACGAGGAGGATGAGGAGCAAGAGGAGGAGGCGGTGGAGGTGGAGGTGGTGAAGGAGGTGTTTGTGGAGGTGGAGGAGGAGGTTGTGGAGGACGTGGAGTTGGAGGAGGAGATGGTGGTGGTGGTGGAGGTGGTGGTGGTGGTGGTGGAGGTGGAGGTGAAGGTGGAGGAGCTGGAAGAACAAGAGGTGGAAGTAGAGGAGGAGGGGTAGGTGAAGGACTAGGAGGATGAGGTGGAGGATAGCGAGGAGGTGGAGGATGTGTTGAAAGAAGAGGTGGAGGAGGAGGAGAAGGAGGAGGAGGAGAAGGAGGAGGTGGTGGTGGAGGAGGCAGTGAAGCTTGAGCTGGAGGAGGAGGGGTTGGACAGTGTGGAGGTGGAGGTGGTGGAGGTGGAGGCGGACGTGGAGGTGGTGGAGGAGAAGGTGTGGCGGAGGTAGTGGAGGTGGATGTGTAGGTGGAAAAAGTGGCAGAAGAGTTGAAGGCGGAGGTTGAGGTAGAAATAGAGGAGGTGGTGGTTGAGGTGGAGGAGGTAGAGGAGGAGAAGGACGTGGTGGTGGAATAGGCAAAGGCAGAAGAGGAGGTAGAGGGGTAGGCAAAGGTGGTGGAGGAGGTTAAGGTGTAGGTGGAGGTGTTGGAGGAGGAGGTGGAGGCAGAAATAGGGGAGGAGGAAGCATAGGTGGAGGAGAAGGTTGTGGAGGTGGAGGAGGTGGAGGTGGATGAGGGAGTGGAGGTTTAGGTGGTGGAGGTGGAGGTACAGTAGGAGGTGGTGGAGAGATAGATGGAGGTGGAGGGTGTGGATGTGAAGGTGGTCGAGGAGGAGGAGGATTGGGATGTGGAGGGGGAGGAGGAGTAGGTGGAGGTAGAGGAAATGTGGAGGAGGAGATAAAGGTGGAGGCTAAGGAGGAGGAAGTGGAGGAGGGGGAGTTGGTGGTGGTGGAGGAGGTGAAGGTGGATGTGGTGGTGGATTTAGAGGTGGATGTGGAGGACAAGGTAGAAGAGGTGAAGGTGGAGGTGGAGGTGGAGGTAGAGGAGGTGGTAGTTTAGGTGGAGGAAGAGAATGAGGTTTTGGTCAAGTTGGTGGTGGAGGGGGCGGAGGCAGAGGAGGAGGAGAAGGTGGTGGAGGTGGAGGTGGAGGAGAGGAGGAGTAGGTGGATTTGGAGGAGGAGGAGGAGTTGGAGGTGGAGGTTGAGATGGAGGTGGAGGTGGAGAAGGAGGAGGAGGAGATGGAGGTGGAGGTGGAGATATGCAAGTTAATTTAAGATTCATGACTTAAGTTCAAATATTAAATTGTCACTGTCTTCTCCACAGTTAGAAATAAAAGCTACAGTCTCATGAATCCAAAACATATCTCTTCACATAGATATTATCCTACTATTAAATGAGAAGTAATAGATTTAGGAGTATTTTCTCCACGCACAAATATAGTCATTCAAGTACATGAAATTTATTTAACGTTTAGATCTGATGCCTTGGCCAATAATTTGAAGCATTTTTAAGAATAAAATTTTGTGTTTATTTCGTAAAAAAACTTTTGTTAGTCCCTTAAACACTTAGAGTTCTCATTTTTTTGTTCAATGAACCAATTGTTTGGGAATGACTAGTTTCATCCAATTAGCATTTATTTTAAAAGTAGTGGCTTAAAGTTAACGTTGTTTCTTGATTAAGAAGCCTTATGTTCTTCCTTTTTTATGTTTACCTGAGAAACCTAGGATATCAGAAATCATATATGGATTTGTTTATTGATTGGTTATTCCACATATTTTGCATAATTAATATTAATTTTTTATATATCTACTGGTTTAAGGAAAAAAAATTAATTTACTGTTCACTTTTTGGCATGACCTAAGTTTCTTCACCTTTTAAAGAATCCACTCTTTATCTTGTATTTTATTTCAAAATATATATTAGGAAAGGGAAATATGTTCTACTTCGATATATTTGTATCGAAAAATTACCTATGCTCTAGCTTCCTAGGTGTTGATTGTAGGGGATCTATTATCATGAGGAAAACATTCTTTTAATGAAATTATAATTTTGAGGGAAAGGCTAAAGGAGAAATACATGCAATTAGTGGAGGACGAGACACTATTTAGTGTATTATCACTTTTAAAGTGGAAATCCTTTGACGATACTTATTTTGTAACATGTTATACTAAGTAATGAAAAGTTTTCTTCATGGCATATATTTTTAAACTTGAAAATTGTGGCTTTATATGAGATTGTTTTAATTGATTTTTTTATCATATAGGAAATTAAATTTCATTATATATTTTGTCTTTTAGTCAATCTCATTGTGAATTTTGTGTAATTTCAAAAAATTGTGTATTGATCAACAATTATTAGAGTTTTGATTGAAGAAGGAAACACAATAATCACTATAATAGTTACACACCAAGGAGTTGAAAAACTTATAGATGGTGATGAACCACAAAATCCTAAAGATGTTGGTTTATTTGAAGTGAAGTAAATGGATAACTATTTTTCTATTAGAGAATCAATGAATAAGAAGGAAAAGTAACTTGATGTAAATATTAAATGAGGGATTCACCAATAATTTACAAGATTTTATAGTTAAGTGAATGATTCGCTAATATTTTACAAGATTTTACGATTCACTGAAAGATCCACAAATATTTTACAATATTTTATATTTTAGTAAAATATTCCAAAAAAATGATGTATACTTGTTGTAATGTAGTAGAAAATGACCATTGGTTACTAGTATAAAGGAAAACAAGAAATGACACGAAGATAAGGAACATAGGAATGGAAGAAGAGAACCAATGTAGCATAGAGCCAACAAAGTGTTACTTTATATTACATTATATTGAGAAGCCAATCATAATAGATACAATGATTCATACATTTCCCCATATATTATGTCGAGATAGTCACACCAATTTAGTTTAGCAAATTCTTTCGGTAGAAATCACATAAGAGAAAGTTTTGGTCGATGCGTTTTGAACCAGCAAGTGTGGTTCATCATGAGGACCAGATGAAGAGGAAGACCATGGAAAAGGAATAAATAGAGAGAAATGTAGAGACATAATTTCAAGTAAGGGATAAAATTAAATTATGATATCAATTTATTAATATATTAAAAACAAATATTATTAACGGCTATATTAAACGACTATTTTTTGAGAAATAATATTTAAATAATAATATTAGTTTGTTAATTTATTAAAAACTATTAATAAGTAACATCTATATTAAATGTCTAGTTTTTGAAATATAAGATTTAAATTAATTTATTAAAACAAAATATTACTAGTTTTTGAAAAAATAATATTTAAATTAATTTATTATAACCAAATATTACTAGTTTTGAAATATAATATTTAAATAATGATATTAGTTTATTAATTTATTGAAAACAAATATTAATAAGTAACCACTATGTTAAACAACTAGCTTTTGAAAAATAATATTTAAATTAATTTATTAAAAAAAAAGTCAAACTCTTAACAAGGAGAGAATTCAAATATTATAAAAAGGAGTCAAGACCCTAATGGAAATAAAATAAATTAAATTAAAAAAATTAATGGAAAAATAAATAAAATAGAACAAAAATATACACAAGTCAAAGAAAAGTAACCAATAAATAAAATAGGGTCAACAATAAATCATAACATACATAAAAAAACATGAAGTATCGAGAAAATAAACTATAATGAAGAATAAATCAACAAAAAATACTATAAAAAGGACACCAATACCTACATTAATAAACAAGGAAACAAAATAAATATAAAAAAGAAGCCTAAGCAAAAACTAGGATAAAAGGACAGGGACCTAACTTCCTCTCCTCCATTAGATGATGCTAGAAATTATTGCAATTCTACACTTTTTTGATATTTTACCCTTTTCTTGTTTATGCTCCAACACTTCTCACGAAATTGAGTCTAAATTTTTTAGGTATTTTTGGCCTTGTAGTTAAAGACCCATCATTTTTTTTTGTCAATCCATATTATATGTTCATGATTGAATTAGTTTTGAAAACTGGGAGTCTTAATTTGTAATCTTCTTAGAAGATTCCATGATATGTACTTATATATAAAATTTAAATTGCCTCGTGTATAATTTTTCTTTCCTTTCTTTTTATTTTCCACTGTCTAAAAAGGATAAAATTATATCCCCTCATCCTTCTCAAGCTTATGGTGGAATTGGGAATATTTTGTTAGCCTATTGAATTTAGGGTTTTGAATTTAGGGTTTAGAACACTTTTGTAAAAGATTTTAATAAACATAAAAATTACAAAACGCTTTTTAAAATGTTATAAAATGCTTAGCATTTATGGTTTAGGTTTTAGGGTTTGGGGTTTATGGTTTAGGGCTTAGGGTTTAGGGTTTAGGGTTTAAGGTTTAGGTTCTAAGGTTTATAAACTTTAGTAAATGCTTTTAATAAACACTTAAATAAAAGTTACAAAACACTTTTCAAAATGTTATAAAATAATTAGGGTATAGGGTTTAGGCTATAGGTTTTAGGGTTCAGGGTTTATGGTCTATGGTTTATAAAACATTAATAAATTCTTTTAATAAATACTTAAATAAAAGTTACAAACCCATTTTTAAAATGCTATAAAATGTTGCAGGATTAGGGTTCAGGATTTTGGGTTTAGGGTTTAGGGTTTTAAGTATAGGGTTTAGGGTTTAGAGTTTAGGTTTTAGGGATTATAACACTTTAGTAGATGCTTTTAATAAACATTTAAATAAAATTTACAAAACACTTTTTAAAATGTTATAAAATACTTAGGGTTTACGGTTTACAGTTTAGGGCTTAGGGTTAGGGGTTTATGGTTTAGAGTCTAGGGTTTAGGGTTTATAGCACTTTAGTAAATGTTTTTAGTAAACACTTAAATAAAAGTCACAAAATTTGTTAAAAATTGTTATAAAATGCTTAGGGTTTAGGGTTTAGGATTTAGAATTCAGGGTTTAGAATTTAGGGTTTGGGGTTTAGGGTCTAGGGTTTAGGGTTAAGCATTTGCGGTTTAGGATTTAGGGATTAGGGTTTATAATTTAGGGTTTATAACACTTTATATAATGCTTCGGGTTTAATTTTTAATATTTTATTTTTAGGGTTTAGGGTTTCGGGTTTAGGGTTCATGGTTTCGGGTTTATAACACCTTAGTAATTTTTTTAATAAAGACTTAAATAAAAGTTACAAACACTTTTTAAAATGTTATAAAATGCTTAGGATTTAGTGTTTAGGATTTTGGGTTTAGGGTTTATGGTTTAGGGTTTGGGGTTTAGGGTTAAGGGTTTAGGGTTTAGGGTTTAGGGTGTAAGGATGAACCATCCCACCTTAAGGGGGTATTCACTGCTACATATTACACATAATTAATTCATCCCGTGGAGCCTCGAGGAGTTATGAAGAAAAATAAATAAAAGGAAAATGGTTTATGAAGAAGGGTGGAAAAACAAAGGTCAGGGTATCTCATGTATATACCCAGATGTGGTCTTCCCTTATTATAGATACTCATAAAATTCTTAGGGTTTTTTGTTTAGGGATTATGGTTTGGGGTTTAGGGTTTGGGATTTAGGGTTTATAACATTTTAGAAAATTCTTTTAATAAGCACTTAAATAAAAGTTACAAATAGTTTTTAAATGTTATAAAATTCTTAGGCTTTAGTGTTTAGGGTTTAGGGTTTATAATACTTTAGCAAATGTTTTTAATATAAAATTAAATAAAAGTTACAAAAAAATCTTTAAAATTTTATATATTAATTATGTTTTAGGTTTTAGTGATTAGGGTTTAAAGTTTACAACACTTTAGTAAATTCTTTTAATAAACATGTAAAAAAAGTTACAAAACACTTTTT
>APFE030376005.1:802-21819 GCA_000404065.3 Pinus taeda | reverse complement strand
ATAGTCTATCATGTAAAAGATGCATCAGATTGCTGAACAAAGGAAATAATCAAACCACACAAATCACCGTATGATACAACAGCGAGTGACCGTCGGAGCTGGGCCCTTGGCTACCAATGGTGCACCGCTTAAAGCTACTTCAGACGCAGAGGCAAAGTGAACACAAAATTCTTATGTTGATTGCATTAACAAAGATACACAAGATCAAGTCTTCGGCAAAACTTAATGCTCAGAGTTGTTCCCAAAATGTACAATTACAGTAATCGATTTTCTCTCTCCCACGCTCAATGGCGTGGTGTCTTTATATAACAGAAACGACGGAGATATTTAGATACAAAAGATAAGCTAAAGCAGCGATCCCTCAGGATCAGAGATCCTGAGGGATTCACTAATCGTTCAGTTCTTCTCATCCTTTTTCTTGCGCTCTCCGTCTTGGCGTCCACGTTCTTTTCCTGGGTCATTCGGCTTTAATTCTTCTAGATCGCGTCCGCATCCGGTTTCCTAGCGAGGGGACAGCAGTTGCTTTCCCTTTGCTTCTTGTTTTTGCTTGATGCTTCCCCGTTTCCGCGTCCTTCTGCATAGAAAACATCAATTATTGGTGATTGAGCTTCGTTTGTTCATTTTCACACTATTCATCAAAATCCTTTTATTCTCTAGACTTATAATGCAGAAAAGGTTAAGAAACTCATTAGAAAACCACTAGATTACTATTCAAAAAGCATACCTTTCAAGCGCTCCACAGTAGACTCAACTTCCTATGGATAAAGGATTGCAACCTAGTGGGGTCTCCCTTTATATACTCGATGGTATGGGAAGCACAAGTTCGTATTAACATTGTCTAGTGCCGAAGTGAACGATAGTTGCTAGGTTTCAAGATGTTGGAAAACATCTCTAGCCTAGACCTTCTAAAATTTGAGTGTCAAGCTTCAATGCTTCCTTAGGTTAATTCTATGAATTTTAACGGTTGATCTTGAATTAGGTTTCAATTACAATGCCCTACCTCTGTCATTTGACAAAACTCCTACATGCAGCGATATGAGAAAAAAGATCTTTGTCTTCAATGAAAGTTATCACTAATTGAGAGATAGAGAACACAAAATTAATGCAAAAATCGAAGAATGAAATCTTTCACTAATACATGTCCTAAATGCGTTAATCTTCCGTTAACAACAAAAGAAGTTTCATTTCATTTCCAATGCTTATGAGGATGAAATTATAGCTTCTTAGTGATTCTACTAATGCAATATTTTCACTTAAATAAACTAGAATGATGTTCTTCTTTTCATAAAATGTAAAATGAATCTTTCACATAAAGCACTTTTAATGAAAATTTCCACAATTTCGAACAAACAAGCATCAATCAAATCCAAAACATGATAAATGAAACTAAAAGCAACTTCTTCCCTGAATCGAACAAACCAAACACATAAATGCTTCAATCAACAAACCAAGCAATGTAATATATGCTCAGAACGAGAAAAGAACCACTCAAAATAAGAGAACAAACGAGACTCTTTCATTCATTCTATTGAAAATGAAACAATGAAGATGTTGTGACTATAAGATGGATTAAATGAAGCGGAAAATCAGAAACTTGACATAATGAGTAATTAAACAAATGAATGGTAATTGACCTAGTTGCCCTAGGGTCATAGAAACCATCCAAAAAACTCAAAAAATCAAGCAATGAAACTTCAAGCCAATCAATCAATCAAAAACCTGCAAACAAAGTATTCTAGTCACTTATGGGTGGAAGAAGAGAGTTCGAGGGTCAAGACATAGTGGCACTAGAATGGGAGAAATTATATTTTTTCTTAACTCGAAGATCGACACTACTTCCTAATAGACAACTAGCACCAATTGGAACGACTGACTTGACTGGCCAGACTACAACTAGCGCTAATAGGTTGATCGGTGAAACTAGCCAGGCTACAAGTAGCGCTGATTGAGGGATTCAAAGAAAAAATAAAAATAAAAGAGAACTTCACACAGGGCCAGTCTTAACACATCAGAGGGTGGGATAAACCAAACAAGCACAAAAACCAAGCTAATGAATCTTTCCAGTCAAGGAGAACACAGGCAAAACGAACTAAGAGGAAAAAATTAAGAGGGAAAGACACATTGGTTATGATCTAGGGGGAACCCCAATCTTCACCTACAGGAATCGGTGCGACTGCATAAATGATAGCATGCACCAAAAGGGGGTCAGCATGACTGTTTTTTAGAAACTCTCACTGATCGGCGTGAATGTCAAAAAAATAAGCACACTGACCAAGGATTCGAGGAAAAAAATAAAAATTTTCAAAGGTTAAGACTAGACTTTCCACTATACATTTTAGGCTCAGAGAAGTAAACCAGGAAAAACAGACAAGACTAAAGGGAAATGGTAATACTATAAAATTGCACACAAAACCATGAAATTACAAACAAGAAACAAAAGGATTGGTTCCCTAGTGGAGTTGCCGATTTGTGATGCGGGTAAATTCTAAGTGCAAACACAAACCATTCCTCTAGCCCGAGAGAGTGGGTCTAGTCACAAATAGACAATCTATCAAAGATTTCCTTAGGCTAGAATCAATTAAGAGGGCCTACCTCTTAGAACGCTATTCCACTTGGTGATGATTCTGCTTCCTCTCTCTAGCTATCTTTCGTTTCCTTCCTTTGCACACCTGAAACAAGCAAACAACAAAAAACAATAAACGTAATAGCATACAATATTGTATTCAGCCTACTTAACACGTCAAGAAAAATTAATCCATAAATATGTCAGATGACATTTCATGTAGGAAATCAATCGATAGTTGCAACTATATTAGTTCAAGAAGAGACTACAACTGGTGCCTTGACATTGTTGTTCTCCTGTGACATATCTAGGTTCCCACACTTCTTCTAGCATCTCATGGATAGCCTCGACAATCATAGTCTCAAAGGCTCTTCCCTTTAGTCTTCACACCAAACCAAAATCATAAATCTCCCTTAAACACAAACTAGAAAGCTACAAACTATGGGTAGCTTTCTGACTACTCCAAACTCAAAACCTTAGCCATAACATAATTAGGACTAAAAGCTAACTTGTGCTTGGGAAAAACAGAGGTTTATATAGTTGGGATGGAGGGGAGAAGGTTCCTTTTCTCATGGGAGAAGGCCTTATCTCTTGGATTAGTTCCATCCTAATAGGGGAAAGGAGCCCAAACTAGTCTCTTCAACTCCATCCGGTCTAACCATTTACCAGACTTCCATTACAAAGCTTCTAGAGCTGGAAGCTTCGGCTCCATATTTAAAAAACTTTCCAAAAGAGGATTGACATGACTAAGAAAGGGCTTAGTCGATCTGATTAGAGCTAGGAATAGTTGTAAACCTTGCGTATCGGTGCGAGGAGGACACAGGTCATTAGCGTTGGTCTTGTAAACTGGGATAAACAGAAGATTTTTGGGAAAATGATGCAAAGGGGAATTGTTCTACTCATGAAGAGGGACACAATGGGAGGTTCTTCATGATGGGAAAACATGAAGGGTTCACTGTAGATGTCCTCTAGGATCAAGGAATGGGGATTACAAGGACAGTGACAAAATGTTGTGTAACATGAGCAGGACAAGGGTTTGTGTAGGACCACGGGGGTCCGACTAGTGTCCTTTTGAGAAAGAATATCTATGCATTCTTGGAGAAGCCGACATTGATGTGTCATATGGTATTTTTCATAGATGTCTCAAGGGAACTTGAAAACTTTGTCCTTTCCACTGTCAGGTGGTGCAATAACTTTCTTCTTTGGGTTGGATTGCTTGGTTGGCCGCTCCTCAGAAGGAGTGGTCTTATTATTATTATTCTTATTCTTGCTGCTGGGTTTTTTTTGTATATCACATAGGGTTTATCACATCGGTAGGAAGAGAAGTTGATTGGGTAGCAGGATCAACAAACAACTAGGAAATGTGTCCACTAATTTGTTTTACAACAGACCCAGAGGTACGCTGATAATACCGTCAACGAGCGTGTAAAGTTTCTTAATAGCAGGAGAATTGGAAGTTGTGGGGGAATTGGGGATTACATCGTATAATGTGCCAGACTACAAATACATCAAGTCTAAGTGTTGAGCATGATGAATGGATTGGTCTTCAGTGACTGCACCAGCTAAGGTAACGTCCTTGTCATTTTGGGGAATAAGAGATTTACAAAACCAATCTACTGATAGATAATCAGAATGGGAGCTTTCACTAGCCTTCCCCTACGTTTCCATTCATGAATGTGATCAGAGATGTGGGTGGAGGTGTCTTGGCATAAGGTAGTAAGGAGTTCCATCTCGGTTTCATAGCGGATGGGTAGCTAAAAGTGCTTTAAAAATTCCATCACTAAGGCATCAAAGGTATTAATTGATGCACAAGGTAACTCAATGTACCACTTGGCGACATTGCCAACAAGGGTGTGGGGGAATAGTAGGAGCCAGATACTATCATCCACCATGGAGTTTGATGTGCACCATAGATGGTAGGTGGTGACATGTGTACCTATATCATCCCCCTTTTTTCCTTCAAACTTTAGGATGTCAGCAAGTATTTTGTACGGGATTTGGGGCCAATGTAAGTTATGGTAGATGCGGTCATTTTTCAATTTGTACAAATCAAGGAATTCGAGTGTTACCAAAAAAGGAAAAGTATTTGGTTCCCCCGAGTTTGACCGAGGTGATAACGAATTACTTGAGGGACATTGTGGTTTACCCATCATATTTTTCCCAACATTATACATAGGGTTCGCAGAATAATAGCTTCCTTGAGGAACAGTCATATAGTGTGGCTAACCATATGGGATGTTAGTCTGGGGGATATAAGCTTGATTTCCCCCAGGATCATAATTTCTCCCTTGACTCAATTGAGGTTGAGAATGGGGTGCCCAAATGGATTGAGCAAGACTGGCTTGAGGGATCCCGCTAGCCACGTAGTTGGTCATAGGCACTTGACTGAAATATGGAGGATTGATGTCAATTAATGACTGTCCATTTTCTCCTATAAGCAGAGGGGCAACCATAATGCCCCTGCTGGTATGTGCATGTTGGGAACGGTGCCCCCTGGAATTTGAACCTGGGGTTTGAACTAAACAAATGATTCCAACTAAA
Organism: Pinus taeda; assembly: GCA_000404065.3. NCBI lineage: Eukaryota > Viridiplantae > Streptophyta > Pinopsida > Pinales > Pinaceae > Pinus > Pinus taeda. The sequence goes on along the minus strand of APFE030376005.1, from coordinate 16,715 downwards.
GGGATTATTGAAGGGACCCATGCTAACAACACTATTTGGAGCACTAGCTGAAGGTCTAGGAGCAGACACAAAAGGGAAAAAAACTAAAATGTACAGGGTTCCACTCATGTTAGGTGTAACTAAGTTAATCAGATTTGGCATATTTTGGATAGCGGGGTTTCTGATCAGTTGTGTATTACTGAATGTCGGCTGGGGAAGTGAGAGTGGACCAAAGTTGTCTACAAAATCCCGTAGCCCATTAGTCATCGATGGAAAGTTGGATGTAGGTACAGTTGAAGACATGCTAGGTACAGGTGCAACTTGAATCAATAACGGTTCCAAAGGATCAATGATGGGAGGATTATAAGGAGGTACAAAACCTCCAGTGAAAAAATCTTCTGGAAGTATTGAGTCCTAGGATGTATTTTTTGATTCGGTGTTAGATACTGGAGACTGATTACCTGAACAGGGGTAATCGAGATCACTGAGGCTCGGTGAATCCTCCATGGTCAGCGAAGGAAGACCTTGCTATCACCGAGATTGACGATGAGGGTCATATGTGGCCACAATGACTGATATGTTTTATCAAAAAAGTGATAGTGATATTGATTATAGTCTGAGTGATAACAAACTCACACCTAAAAAATAAAAAATACCTTAAAATTCAATCAGCAAGTAGGGGATATGACTCTATTTGATAACCATCATTTGTTGGAGATGAAACCCAGTATCACAATGGATAAAAGAGATAGCTGGCCAAATTTACTATTACGATTACTCTTGAGCTTCGCCCGAACCTCAGATTAAGGGGCAAAGTACTCTCGTGAAAATGAGCACCCTCCCAAAAGTCAAATACAGAGTAGGTTCATTTGTTTAGGTACCAGGGTAGCTTGCCCTAGTCACCTTATGTTCATCCCTAAAAGGTATGGCCACTATGGTTACCTCAAATCACATACACTACCAAGGAGGACATGGTCGCAGATAGTACACTGTGTGGGCAGGATACCTATGTCCTTAACTCAGCTCTGATACCCCCGAAGGGATCCCCGATACAAATAATACCTAATGGAGATGCAATCAAAAGTGGGATACCTTCTCTCACATTCCAATGTTATCTCACATTTAGCTCCGCCTTGACTGGAGTGGTCCCAGATAGTATGAGTGTAGCATGATTTTCCATCTTTAATGACACTAGTGTCGATTTTACGATCTTGGGTAGTTAACTCACAACTACCTAGCCCAAAATTCTATCCTAGACTAATATGTGTGTATACTCAAAAAATAGTTGTTGATTTATTTTATTACGAGATAGATTTTAAATGTAACTTATTATGTCTTCGGAAGGAGTGTTGATGTATCGAGTTTTGTGGGACTCTGATGAGCCTCATAAATGGGTAATTATATGGGCTCATTTTACCTCCTAACCTAGTCAAATCAACCATTATCTTAGCTTATTGTATGATTTTCTGATTATATTTAGTCTTATAGAGTGAGTTGAGTTAGTTATGATGCCATGTGGTCCAATGTGTGTTTAATGCAGATTATTGATGAATTTTGAGGCCAAAGTCAAGGATCCAGTGGACAAATGGCAACAATAACTCAAAGTGGAAAAAGGAGAGGACTTATAGGAGGGAGTCCCCATCATTTATTATTCCTCACTTCAAATTCTCCTTCATTCAGCTCAGAGTACAAGCAGCCAAGTCATGTACTAGAAGGCAACCGAGCAAGTGGACGATGACTGATGATTATCTTGAGTTTTGGGAGCCAAGCCTCCTTGATTTTAAGGAAGCTATTGGTAGCTTCATTTCTATAAGTAGAGAGGCCTAGGACCTCACTAGGGTTGGATTTTTGTTGTACTTTTTCTTATGTAAACTTTGCTCAACTTCGAGCTTATTATTTTGACAGTTCGATGTAATCTTGTTATTGTTTTGGAAATAAAGATGGAATCCTTTTTGAGTTAGCATTGAGTTACCTCAGAGGGCTGAAGCTCTTGGGTTAGGGCCAAATCCAAGCAGCCAAGCCCCTCTTTACTTGTATTTCTATGTTTTATTTCAGTTTGTATATTAGGTTGTTGTTAGATGAATTTCTTTTATGGTCAAGAATATGTTGCTTTTGATGATTCAATAGTTTGCTTCCATTTGTGCTTTCTATAGCAGGTTAAACAATGGTAAAGAAAAGAGTCAAAAGGCTAGAAATAGTGCCTTGGCATCTCTTCCTCCCTTTGGGACCATGACCTGAGGCAAAGACCCTCTTGTTACCCCAAAAACACAGATTTTCCTCATTCATAGGACTTCTAGTGTTTGTAGTTTTCTTTGGTTAATAGTCTAGTTTTTCTCTGCTTCAGAACTTCTTCATCATGCTCACTTATTTATTTAAAATAGTCTTCTTTCATGCTTTCCTTTCTATTTCTCAGCATTTGCTTTCATAGATCATAGTTTAGACTATTTTGATGCAAAACTCTATTTTCCTAGATGCACTTCTTTCATTGTTTGCTTAATATCATTGGTTGGCTGTTAGTTGTTTATATAGAAGATATCTTCTAGCAACAATTCAGCCTATCATCCATCCCATCCTCCATCTTATCCATGCCCTACAGGTCGCCCAAGTCTCCCCTCAATTCTGCCTTAGTTTCCTGCATTTTCCATTGAATTTCTTCCTCTCTTCTTGAGAAAATACAATCATCTTTCTCTCTCCTAATTATTCTTGGTAGATCGTAGGTGCCCTAACACTTCATTCCAACCCTCATCCACCTTTTCCACCCACTCTCACACCCTCAAAACAGCCAAAATTGCTCTCAGCCTCCTCCTATAGGCCTCCTGTAGAACGTTGTTTTTCCTCCTGTAGATTTCTTGTGTCCTCCTGTAGATTTTCCTGTAGGCTTTCTTTTGAAGGCCGAGTTTGGGAAAAGCCTCCAGAAGCCACCTAAGACCTCCTAGGATCCATCCACACCATCCTACATCCTATCAGGTCCCAAAACCACCCTTTAACACCACCTATTCACTGCCACATTCACAAACAAATAAATTACATGCATGACAAATTCACATAAAAATCCAAAAAGATGTTTTTTGTTCATTTACTTCTAGAAAGAGTTTAGTTAGATGATGTTTAATTCCTTGAGTAGGTAATGGAATTCTTTTCATGGTTTTCATAGTTCTTCTTGCAAAAGTAGGATTAGTTGGTAAATTAGGATTTACTTGGTTTTCTTTACATTTCAATCTTTTTCCTTTCTGCAGTTAAAGTAGCATCTGTAGAGTAATATTTCTCTCCTTTCATCACATATAGAGCTTCTTCTAGAATCCATAGAAGTTGGCTTGAGCTCCTAGTGATCCTGCATCAGCTGACCAAGTGACAACCTGTTGTAAGAACTAGTACTTGTGCATACAGCATTGTTGCTTCCAAGTTTTTTACGAACTACTGGGTTGATAAGAGTAAAGTAGGCAGCCCAGGAGTTGCAGCATTATTGCTGCAATACTGGTGCTCACCAGAATTTGACACAAACCATGCAAAAAATTATTTTCAATTTCAGTTCGATGAATGTGTTATTTCTACAAGGAGAGAATAATTTATACATAAATAAGCACCATGCATCCAATGCAGTAAACATAAGAAAAACTTGCAGACATGCAACACTCTCTAAAAACTAACCCAATATACAAATGTAGAATCTAACCAACTAAACAGAAAAACTTTAAACAATTTTTTGTTTTCTTTTTTTCTAAAAAACCATAATCACTTAGGCTATTTTCCTAAAAGGAAAAAATTCTCAAGAAACATGAAACCAAACAGAAGTGCACAAATGTAGACCCTTGAACAGACTATAGGCAGCTTCATCAACCCAGGATTTCACAGAACTGGCTGCGGATCAAGATATGGTTGGCTAACACACTTCAGAAGAGGGAACAAAGAGTTAATGACTACACTAACGCTCTGCCTACAAGCCAGGAGAGTGTTATAACTCTCTAGTTGCATTACTGGGGTATGTTAGGGGGTAGAAGCTCTAAAAGAAGTCTTTTAGAGTTAGAACCAAGGCTAAGCATAGCGAAGAGGGTGTTATAGAGTCCTAAATGGTCAGAAAGGGAACCAAGAAGAACATGAGGGCCTGGAAGAAAGAGAGATCCGAGAACTTGGTAGGAGAAAACTGGGATCTAAGTATAGTCCCCAATGGAGTCACCAATTCTACTATAGGAATTAATGCATTGGTGGTTGTGGCTAGAATACCCTCAAGGATCTTCCTGGGATCCTTGGAAAACATATCAGATTAACTGTAGCTGGCACAAAGAAGCATATACATATCCATATTAATGTATGTTATTCAAAGCAGAATGGAAGATATTGCCTCAGATCTTGATGCAGTTTTGCTTGAGAACCCAATGTAGCAGAGTGGAAAACCTCTTTGCTAGCTGCTCTATCAACACCTACATATAAACAAGAAAATAAGTCATACTACAACATATAAACTCTAATAATCAAGACATTAATATATAAATATGTCAAATAACATGCATCTAATCTACTCATTGCATCAATACATAACTGAACACAATATAAACATAATAAGGTAGATAACTGATATGAAATCACTCGTGGATGATCTCAGTTAATTAAAGAAGGTATTATAGACTCATGTGCTGGGGTGTGCCTATGTTATTTTATGCAACGGATTGATAAGATTACAAAATACACAGGTACTAAAATAGTAAGAGAACATGGTAAGCAAACACATAAACACAACAAAGTTAATAAGGAGTTCACCAAATCCTCCTGGGCTACGTCTCCTGGTCCAGCCTTCAGTGGTGGCCTTTCTATTGTATCTTAAAAAGTAGAGTTTTACAACAGTGAGCTAAAATTGAGTCTAACTTAACAGATAATGATTAGTAGGCCTGTACTGGATTCCCAAAGTCTCTAGAGTAAACAAACTTCCCTTACTGAATCTTGACCTCAACTGGTCTTAGTGGTATGAGTCCAATTTGATACTCAATGCCTGACAGGTATACATAGAGGATTTGCTTGAACCACTCAAGCCTTCTCTGGAGTTCACAGACTCTCCGACGCTCTCTATCTCTATCTGCTTGATGTTGAATTTGCTCTGCAGGTCAGCTCGGCTTCTCTGTTCTCTACAATTTTTGCTTCTCCCTCCCTTTGCTCTCCTTTACTGTTTTTCTCCTCTCTTCTGCTTTCTTTGTCTACTCGTGACTTAAAGCCAATATGCTGCTTTCTTGTTCGTTTCTCCTTCCCATCTCTCTGGATCTCCTACCTCTGTCTGCTAGAATTCCCCTGCTCTGAATCATCATCATTGTAGCACTTCACAGAGAGGTGGCCACCTGTTTCCTCACGAACTAAGTTTCAGTTCTCTTTGAACGGTCGTTATTTTCGTTGCTCCAAGATTGCCCATGAAACTAATTTCTCTGCCAACTCATCGGTCATGCCAGATCTCAAATCTTATCCGCCTCAGCCTATTTCCCTGTCGAATCCAGTCACCCATCGGATTGATTCTCTATGATTGATCTGGGGCCTCCAAATCCTACAGTCTCCATCCATATCGTGCGATTAAGTAGCATGACCTTTACCCACGCGATGAGAACAATTTTCTCTCTCATCCGCTGGACGCGTGTCACCCATTGTATGGAATAAGGTGGGACTCGGTCGAACCCACTTACCACTTGAGGGCCTTCTGATATCTTATCAGTTTTAGCACGGGGCCTCCCTTCTGACAGAAACGGAAATTTCCATGCGGTTCTATGCTTTTCCCCATGGACAAGCGCTTGGGGGCTTTCCTTCACTAAGAGGGATGTCCTGCTAAGCACGATCGCGTATCAGAAACTGCCTTTGTTTCTAGATCTGACTTCCTGTTTTGCCAGTTTGTGCCAGCATGTGGTTACCATGGGCCAATGGTCTGCGTGCTTTGACCGAGGGTCCTCGTTGCTCCATGCTAGCCACAAATTGTCATTGTTTAGAGGTAATTTGTGATAAGCTCGGCATCCATAGCACTTTGAAACTCTGGTATGAGTTTTACAGAGTTTAGGAAACTGCAAGAGTGTTTGGGGATCCAATTCAGATCATGACCTTCTCACTGAAAAAAGCTTTTGGACCACCAAAAGTCGGTTTTCAAGCATTGACTAAGTGAGGGTATAGTTGTCTCACTTGTCCAATCTCTATCCATTTTTCACTACTTGGCTTTGTGTTGAGATTGCAACAAGATGATGGAGCTTAGTGAAAAGAGTCGCCTTCACTAAGTGGGCCCGCAAGCTATTTTTGGCGCAAGTCTATTTTTAGACTACGTCTATTTTTAGACATATGGATCATGTCTATGGATTGCAGGTTGTTGTTTATGGATGATTGATCAAGTTGAGAAAAATATATGGACTTCTATTTTTGATGAAAGTGTGAGTGATCACAGTGTGAGTGATCAAGTCTACTTTTAGACTGGCTGTCAAAAATAGAAAAGTCAAATATTATTATCTCACAATAATATTTGGACTATAAACTGAATCTTATTCTCTTGGAGCACTTCAGCTTGAGCTACAGAGGTGGCACATGCAGTTGTCAGAAGGAAATACACTTTTCTTATGAGTCAGTTGAGTTGTTGCATGCATGACTTCAGTTAGAACTCAATTAGTTGAGTTTGGTGGAGTTGATTTTGGAGTTGATGGAGTTGTGTTCAGTTTAGCTTTGTTAAACTGGTTGTATTTAGTATAACTGGCAAACAGACTAGAGATGAGTTGGGTGAATTAGTTATTAATTAATTCACAAGCTATTAACTCATAATACAACTAGTGAATACATCAGTTAACTCAATTGCATGTCAGTGCATGTTCAGTTCAACAGGGACAGGTGGTGGAGAATCAGATTGCTATCAGTTGTGACTATAGTTGTGCACCAGATCTTGCACAATCAAGGGATTGAGTATGCCAATGAGTTTGCCCACGTATTTTCCCACATTTTAGCTTATTCTCACGTCCACAAAGCGTGAGTGACTATTTTGCGGGTGAAAAACGAGTTTGGTGAGCCATTCTCATTAGTTCTTGAGCAGGTATTGAGCAGTGGAGGCAGACAAGCAGTGGAAGAGATTTGGAGATCAGATCTGAGCTTTATTGTGTGTAACAGAGGTGGAGATACTTGTGAGAAGTATTATGCTATGTAATGTTACATGACTCAATCATTAATATACAGATAGTTGGGGTTTTTAGCGAGATGCTTTCCCCGGATACATACTGTGTTAATGTGTGAATGCTCTTGATGTTTTATTGTTATTGATGCTGCTATATTGATGATCAACGTAGAGGAGCTTATGTATTGTGTATGTTTTCCGCAATATTACATGATCAGGATAATCTCCATTGAATATGTGTTAAATTATTCAAAATTTCTACACTTCGGGCGAGCCATCGATGAGGAGCAGGAAGATGTACAAACAACTCACATGGTGGTCATATTTGAAGACACATGTTGTCAGGAGGTGCGAGGGCTTGATGGGATAGCTTTGCATGATGTTGGTAGACTGGAGGAGCATGGATTTTTTAGCTAGATGGGGGTGGACCTTTTTGATATGGTGGTGCATCCATCTTTGGACTGATCGATTGATGAAGTGCAGGTGCCTGCAAAGGCAGCTAGTAGAGCTACAGTAATTTCAGGGAGAAACCCTCTCCAAGAGTACATGGACAGCGCTTGTAGCATAGTTTGGCCACTCGTACCCATTACACAGAGACAGGAAGGGTTTTCTCGATGGATATTGTTCACTGACCACGCACAGTTGCATGAGTGGGGAATGATGCATCATAGGGGACTTATCACATACATAGGTGTTTGTGCATCTGATCCTTCCCACAAGATGGATTCATAAGAGATCATGAGTTGGCATCCTATTGATGGTATGATATCCTTATTCAGTGGCGTAGTAGAGCAGGTGCCGCTAGACATGCCAGAGGTTACATACTCCAGTTGATAGTGGGATAGAGGTTGAAAGATCTTCAAAATTCTATCCTAGAATTAGGAGAGAAGGATTAGCATTGGATTGAGTCAGGGGTTGGACTAGAGAGAGGTGATGAGTTGGTACATAGTTGGTGGGGAAACATTCACAGTCAGAGCTATAGCCCAGTAGGTTCTATGGATCATCGATGCTTGGTGACACTGGTATCTAGGAGGGATTATTGATGACAGGTTTAGGCAAAGATTGGCCTGGGATTCGGGCATTGAGGGATCCATTCTCGGTGGCTCGACACTGAGGCATAGCCTCGCCCAATGGTTTGTATGGGATCCATACATTGGGTCTCAGTTGCATTGGGCCGCCAGACTAAGTTTGGATTACTTGAGGGCAAGCAATCTTGGGTTGAGAGGACATGGAATGTTCCTTTTTATGGTGTTCCTCATGACATGGTTAGGATGGACTTTCAGGGCTAGGGTAAATAGGTCATAGGTGCAGGTTTACTTCATCAGTGGACCTAGGGGATTCAGGAGGTGTTTCATGGGGTTTTAAGGAGTTTTTATGAGGTTCTATGGCATTTGATTATATATTCCATCATTCGTAGAGTTTTCCTTTCGTTCCATTGCATTCTAACAACTTTCAAAAAACAGAGTTATTAATGGGCTTGACTTAAATAATTGCACTTAAGGTGGAAATTTAGGAGGAATACTTGGCAGAACACATTAGTGCAATAGCTCATTGGAACCGAAACAACAATATCTATAGGATGGGATGGATATAAGTGATTTTTGGAGGCTTGAGGATGTATGGTGGCAAATTTACCATTTCCCCACATTAAAATAACATTTTAATTAAGGGAAATGTGCTAAATGATTACAATAAGAATAAAATAGGAGCTTCTAGAGGGGTCCATCAAATCTATAAAAAGAGGAGGAGGTGGCCATTAGAGGACATCTTGGATTTGATATTTCTTCTTGTATTAGAGGTTGGGAATCCTATTCTCTACTTCCTTGGTAGCCCCAAGACGGAAACCCTCAGGTGATTTAGTGAGATTGGGCAAGTACCCACATCCGCTTGGTGAGTTAATCCAAAATTCACAGGAGAGATTAGTAGTGGAAGTTCAGTTCAATTTTGGTGGAGGGCTCGTGTAGCATTGGAGAAGATCCTTGAGGCTAGTTCTATCTCTGCTATATCAACTATTCTATTATTTCAACATGTAAAATCCTAGTTATGTATTATAATAAAGGTTGAGATTATTTATGTTCATTGTATGATTGAATTGCATGCATTCTCTTGTTCTATTTTACATGGCAATCATCTGTTAATTGAATAGTAATTTTATGGTGAAATTTTTGGTTGAGTTAAATTTCTGCAAAATAAGTCAAATATCCCATTTGGGACATTACATAGGTATTGAAGAAAGAAGGGTAGAATTAGTATGAGGTTTACATGCCTATACTGAGGTTTTTCAAGCAATATTTATATATTCTGATGAAAATTTTAATGATTTTGTAGTTTGTAAAGAATGCATGGTTGTGAAATAGATTTGGGATTTCTTTTCTATAGTTGTAAGTATTACAACTCTGTTTCAACGATCTAATTATTTAATTAGATAATATCAATAATATGTCGTAATTGTAAGAGAGATGAATATTCATAAACTATTGTGAAGTATGCATGAATAAATCAACACGTAAGAGTTAAGGTATTAAATATCGCAATTTAGAATGGCCACAGCCACATTTACATATAATCAAAAAAGTGTTGCACTTTAAGTTGCATTATTCGATGTTTATTATACCTCTCCACTTCATTAGAAAATGTCAGCAAATAAAAGAGACTCAGAAACAATGATTGACGAAGAAGTATATTGTGCATGCGAAACAAAAAGAATGTTATCACAAACAACACTGTTATGGTTTATTGATACAATTTTATAGCTATGATATGAAGGTTATATATATATATATATATATATATATATATATATATATATATATATATATATATATATATATATATATAATATATATATATATATATATATATAATATATATATTCCATTTATTTAATTTAAAGAACATACATGGGATTCTATGTCATGTAAAACTATATAATTTATAAGTTTGATATGAAAAGAGGTTGTGTAATGAAAATAAATCAAGGGTTTGCAGACCCAAGTCAAAACCCTAAGAAAATAAAATGAGAAGCGGTGACCAAAGGATTATGACCATGTCATCATGGTGTATCCACAATTCCATACTTGCTCATCACCTTAAATATTGTCTGGAAAATTTCCACAAAACTTTCTCTCCTCGTAGCCTAAAGGTTTCAACACGACTTACACGACTTAGTTAGCTGAATAGGCTTAACAATTTCAATCAGGAAGTGACTGGGTAATGCGTTCTACATTCAAGTAGTCGTCTAAAACTGTATGCAATAGAAGCCTAGTTTTGCAGTCCCCTACAACTCTTTGTATTAAACATGAAATACATATGCAATGCCCCTCATGGGCTCCTCCCTTCACTTGTCTCTTGTTGTGTTTGCACTTAACAGGTAGCTTGGTTTGACCATTGATGGAATATGGTGTAAAGTCGAGAAGTCGTGACACTTCATGTGTTGGTTGAGAGAGTAACGCCTTTCTCAATTGTCATAGAATTGAATTGTTTCTTGTCATACAACGCAAGAGCGTTTTTAAAATCCCTCACCATGGAGTTATGTGACGTGCTTGATTATGGTAGAGAGTTAATTATATTAATATTAATTCCTATATTAAATTAGTAGGAAATAGACTTCTTATTGATATTAAATTTTATTGATTTATATTTAAAGAAATCAAGTTTATAAATGCAAATAGTTGTTAGATGGTGCTTATTATTGGTAGAATTAAAGCACAACAACACCTTTCCAATTGGATTAATGGATAAAATCACATTAAGGATTGTTGTTTCCCTTTCGATCCACATTACCGCCTTTATGCTTTCCTTATCCATTGATCTGGAGGTGTTCGACTGTTGATTGAGTTGCCCACAAAAGCATTCAGTTGGGGATAATGGTTATCCTTATGGTTGCAGCCATAAAAGCATTTAGTTTCGATAGTGTTTATCATTAATTGCACGTGGACAAGTCACACTAAGAAAGTCTCATTAGTCTCATATTCTCCTTGTGTGGAGGTTATGTGTCTTCTCAATCGTCTTGATTGATTTATAGTTCTCGATATAAATACACCCCATGCCCATTCTTTAGTATTGAGTTTCATATTTATCTGTATTGGGGGTCTTCTACATTCGAATTCTTCAACGTGTGGCTCATATGCACCAAAGCCAAAGCTGGATATTAGTTTGGAGGTTTCTGAATAGGTAGCCTTATATACACATCCTCCCATATAGGCTACCTACCTGGATACAAAAATTTTCATTTGTAGGACAGAGACAAGCAATAAGAAATTTTTTTCATAACATTTTTTTGAAGGTCACTCATGAGCCTTATGTTGGTCACTCGTAAACCTGATGTTGATCATGTTGGTTGTCTGAGCCTCACTACTTTCTCATGCCCTCTCAATTCATAGAAATGGCCACAGATTCGATTCCCACTATCCCTCCTTGTTGGATACTACGGTGTCACTGGTTTCGTTGAGGGTGCTAGTGGAATGCCAAACATTTTGCCTCACATAAAGGGTGCAGCCATTCGTGGCCCTACTCATGGTTGCAAATGCCTTTGAACTAGCTATTCTAGTGGACGTGGATGAGAATGAAAGAAGGGGAGGGAAATCAAGATCAAACCCTATCGAGATTGTCTGTGTTCATTGATTTACATGTAATGAGGATTTGGAGCTCTGACTTCGAGCTAAGAAATTTGTGTTGAGAATGGTTCCGCATGGATAGTTAAACCAGCAAAGGCTTGATTAATTGTGATAATGCATGCACAGGAGGGAAACACGACTTAAAATCTAAACTAGTCAACAATTCATGTAGTAAGTTGACCAAGGAAGGTCCGACTGCCTTGTCTACCTGCAAATGGATGGATGTCCTTGGCAATGAGGTAGTCTGAATAAGCATGGTAGGAATGTGGACACCAAAATTGTGTGACAAATGTGTTGAACGCGTTCCACAGACGTATCAACTTTCAATTCATACCCAAAGATTCGTTGGGTTGTGTTATATTCATTCCACGACTGGCCCACATAGTTAACTGGGGGGTTAGAGGGAGGATGGAGTCCCCCTTCATTGCACCCATTATGTAGTGGGGGGGGGGGGGGGGGGTCACAGGGGGTTTGATGCATACCAATGGTTTTGTGCATGATTTTTGCACATGTTTTTTGGACGCGATGGTTTTCGATCCATGCTATTGGATGCGATGGTTTTCAGTCCATGGTATTGGATGCTTTGGCATGTATAAATATGTATTATAACATTGAAAGGAACATAATGAAAAATCAAGTTGGTAGTCCCGGTTTTAGGATCCAAGGGAAAATCTCTGTGTATCTGTGTTTTATGTTTTATATTCTCACATTGTTTATTTTCTGTGTCTTAGAATTCGTATGCAAGTAATTTCTGTATGGGGTTAAAACCTACATTTGGTATCGAAGTTATTTTGGCTTCAAGGGGATGCCTTTGTTGCTAATGGGTTTCAGTTGAGCCTATGGTAGACCTTGTTCAATGGGAGATCTGTGAGATCGATTCTGCTGGTGAAAGAAGATGGCAAGCAGTGGAAAGATAGGGATCGAGGAATTTAATGGTAAAAGTTTTGAGTTGTGGAAACTCAAGATGGAGGATCTGTTGGTGGATAAAGATCAGTGGATCATGGTAGATCCAGGTACTAAACCAACAAGAGTGTCCAATGAAGAATGGAAGAATTTGGATTGGAAGGCAAAGAGCACAATACGATTGTGTGTCTCAGATTCAATATTGTTGAATGTATCAGGGGAAGCTATGGCGAAGGCTTTGTGGGACAAGTTAGGGACTTTGTACCAATCTAAGTCTCTGGTGAATAAACTGTTCCTGTGGAAAAAGTTGTATAACCTAAAAGATGAAAGATGCGAGACTCAGTGACAGTAGTACTAAACGGAATTTAATACTGTGGTAAGGTAGTTAGCGATCTATTGATATTAAAATTTCAAATGAAGATAAGTGCATCAGTTTGTTGTGTTCTCTACCAGATTCATGGGATAGTCTGGTTATTGTAATAGGTAGCAATGCAACTGCCTTGTAGTTTGATGAAATAGTCTCATCCTTGCTGACAAAGGAGATGATACAGAAAAATATGGAGAGTTAGAATGTTGATGCCTTGTCTGTACAAGGAGAGTCCTAGAACAGAAACAAAAATAAGTCATCAAGTGGGAGATCTAAGTCCCCAGGAAAACCTGTAAAGGTGGTGTGCTGGAAATGCAGAAAGGAAGGGCACTACAAAAGGGACTGTAAATATAAAGCTCCTAATAAAGGAAAGGGATCTGATGATGCTCCTTCTGTAGAGGTGAAAACCACCTCAAATGAAGGTGGGGATGTGTACTTGGCTACTTCAAGTACACATGTAGATCATGAGGCATGGTTGATTGACTCAGATGCATCCTTTCACTTTACTCCCCATAAAGAGTGGTTCTGTGAGTATGAGAAATACGATGGTGGTGATGTCTTCTTAGGGGATGATAGGAAGGCTAGAATCATTGGTCGCGGAAAAGAAAAGTTGAAGTTGCAAGGTGGAAGGATTAGAACACTTTCGGGTGTTCTTCATATTCCTACATTGGCCAGAAATCTAATTTCTGTAAGCAAGCTAGATGATGTAGGTGTAAAAAGAGTGTTCGAGAAGGATAACACTAGTATTGATGTGGGGAGTTGGATTGGAACTCTATACAAGCTGCAACGTAGCATGATTGTTGATGGGTGCAACAGTTCTGTGGTTCCTGAAAGTGGAGTAGAAAATCTAGTGGTCTCTTCAGAGAAGACCATGTTGTGGCATCAAAGGCTTGGACATATTGGAGAGAAGGACCTTCAAATACTTCATGGTAAAGGTATGGTAGAAGGTATGAGTAATAGCTCTCTGGATTTTGATTTCTGTGAAAATTGTGTATATAGGAAGCATAATCGGGTGAGTTTCCCCTCTGGTGGTAAGAGGACAAAATAGATATTAGAGCTTGTGCACAGTGATGTGTTTGGACCTATGAAGGTTCCATCACTGGGTAATTCTGTGTACTATGTATCATTTATAGATGACTTCTCAATGAATACATGGATATATTTCCTTAAGAAGAAATCTAAAGTCTTTGACAGGTTTAAAGAATTTAATGTTCTGATGGAAAGCCAAAAAGAGAAGAAGATAATGGTGTTGAGGACAGATAACGATGGAGAGTTTTGCAGTAAGGAATTTGAAGAATTCTGCATGAAGTGTGGTATAGCACGGCAGAAGATTACTCCATATACACCTCAGCAAAATGGAGTTGTAGAAAGAATGAACAAGACGTTGATGGAAAGGGCAAGAAGCATGCTTAGTGCTACCGAGTTAGGACAAGAATTCTAGGTAGAGGCAATGGAGATAGCATGTTACCTGGTTAGCAAATCACCTTCATTAGAATTGGAGAATAAAACTCCACAAGAGGTATGGACTGGTAAGAAACCCTCTCTTTCACGTCTGAGGGGATTTGGATGTGATGCATATGTACATGTTCCAAAGGAGAAACTAACCAAGTTGGATAGTAAATCTGAAAGGTGCATCTTTATTGGGTATAAGGATGGTTTAAAGTGTTATAAGCTTTGGAACCTAGTAACAAGGAAGGTTGTGTACAATTGAGATGTGGTGTTCAGAGAGGTGAAAGATGTTATTAAACATGAAGTTCAACCAAAGGAACCTGAGAAGATAGAATTTGAGCTAAAAGAGGAAGAATTAGACTCTACAACAGAGGAGGAATCAGAAGATGAAGAGCCACAAACTCCGGGTGTGAGAAGATCAGTTCGAGAAAGAATGAAGCTAGAAAGGTATAGTCCATCTAAATTTTGTTCAAATTTTGCTTTATCTATTACTGATGATGATCCCGGAACTGCAAAATAAGAAGTAGATTCAGAGGATGGAAAGCTCTGGAAAGAGGCCATGGTTGATGAAATGGAATCTTGGCATAAAAATGAGGCTTGGGATCTGGTGGAGTTGCCGACTGGAAGGAAATCCATTGGCAGCAAATGGGTGTTCAAGAAGAAGACAAATGCAGAAGGAAAGGTGGAGAAATGCAAAGCTCGGTTGGTAGCAAAAGGTTATTCCTAGGTGCAGGGTATTGATTTTGGTGATATTTTTTCTCCTGTTGCCAAGGTAACTTCTATTAGATTACTTTTATCTGTTGATGTTGCTTTTGATTTTGAGGTAGAACAGATGGATGTGAATACAACATTTCTTCACGGGGATTTGGAAGAGGGAATATACATGAAGCAACCTAAAGGCTTTGCGGTGAAGGGTAAGAAAGAACTGGTATGCAAGTTAAAGAAGTCTCTGTATGGGTTAAAATAGCCACCAAGGATGTGGTATCAAAAATTTGATACATTTATATGGGGACTTGGCTTCACCAAAAGAAAAGTAGATCACTATGTGTATTTTAAATGAATTGGTGGCCATGTTATTTATCTGGTCTTATATGTGGATGATATGTTGCGGGTTGGAAATGACAAAGAAATTATCTAGGATTTGAAGACCCAATTGTCCTTCAAATTCAACATGAATGATCTTGGTGTTGAAAACTATATTTTGGGCATGGAAATTAAAAGAGATTGGGCAAAGAGGAAGCTCCGGTTAAACCAAAGGAAGTATCTCGAGACAATACTGCAGAGGTTTAATATGCAGGATAGTAAACCGATGAAGGTTCCTATTCCTGTAGGTGTGAGGTTATCTACTAAACATTGTCCCAAGACACAAGAAGATGAAGAGGACATGTCTCGTGTTCCATATGCAAGTGTAGTCGGTAGCCTGATGTATGCAATGGTCTGTACTAGACCAGACATTGCACATGCAGTGAGAGTATTGAGCAGGTTTAT